>JAABLK010000940.1:0-13499 GCA_012295415.1 Phytophthora chlamydospora | reverse complement strand
GTTCGCTGAATGCGAATCCGGTTGCACTAAACTGACCTGGCCGGGTTCTATTATGGCCGGCCGAGGTCTCTGTCACTTTGTCACTCTGGACAATGCGCTTTACAGACGTGCATACCTGGAGCTCCCCTGCAGCAGACGCTCAATAAGGACAAGACCCGCCTCGGATCTGCAGACGCCCGAGGCTAGGATATCTCTTATCATTCAAGTCCAGTTGGGAGTGACGATCGGGCCATGGAGGTAACCGAAGTGACTCTATAACACATTTCATATCCTAGTTGTGGCGAGCGTCCAAGCCCCCGTACTAGGACATCACCGCATTTCATATTAATGAATACCTTCTTGGTTGTGAGATAGCTCATCCAGGGAGTTCGATTGAAAGGCTATTAGTGGTAGGATTGTATACCTGCTTGTTTCTACCTCAACGGGAGTGGTGCGCGAGAATGACATCCCAGATCGACCAGTCGGGTGTGCTTAGTTGACTGTGGCGTTGGGTTTTGCCCACGTGAGACAACCCTCGTTGCAGTCTCACCGAGGTCAAGATCATTCGGTGTTTATGGAGTCCGTGATTGGTGGAACACATTTCCCGCGATGCGGTCTTCGGGGGGAAATGAGTTCTGTTGAATCTTACCTGCCAGCGGCTATCCCGGCTGGCAGTCTACATGCAATCTGTCTGACTTGTTTTCACTATAGTTGGAAGGGCGTCATCATCTTCGTCGATCCATGTGGTGGGTAAAGTCAGTGGTACACTGACTGGACACCTTGCGTTTCAGCTAAGTTGTCTTGCGTCTCAGTTGATTTGTGCGATCTTGACAGATCATTTGGTCGGTCGGCTTGGACGGACATTAATCACTTGAAATTTGTATGGGCTGCCGTCCCATCCGGGAAAACATGTAGCCATCAAGCAGAATGGTCGTCTGGCTCCATCGAGAGTAACGATGACGAACAAGATGAGATTGGCACGACTCTGCGAGATTTTGCGATGAACCTCATCAAGAGTAGGTGTGGTAACAAGATCCTCCTCCTCCGATTAGAAGGAGAGCGAATGAGCGATCACGTGCACGCTGGAAGTTTGCATTGGACCCCAAAAACGGTCTGGTTTTCGATCCCGTGCACGTACAGCTGCTCCGTGGCCGATATAACCGATGAGGATGAGGAGGACGTTTTCTTTACAGCTGCGGGAGAATGGTAGCCAACTCTAGTGGATACCGATCCTGCGATTTTGAGAGGATGCCGTCCTTTCAAGAACGGTATCACAAGGGTCAGCTTCAAGAGGAGAGTTAATCGCTTCGCATCTCACATCAGGCAATGCGAGTTTCCTACCCAACAGAAGGATATCCGTCTCGAGTTCATCATGGCTAACATGCCCGCACCACAACTGAAAAAGAGCTGGCTCAAACCTGAACAAGTCGCTCGAAATGAATCTAGCAACCAGCACGTCCGCGTAATGTGGCATGCTGGTGGAATCCAGTACAAGGGCCTACGCAACGAGAACTCTGAAATGAGAGAGTTCATCATTGACGATGGCAAGGACCCGACGGCTATACGTGCTAGTTTTGAGAAGGCTGCGATGGACATTGGCAAACTATATCAAGTCCCCGTGCTTTCTTTCCGTAAGAGCGCCCAGCTCATGGGCGAAATCGAGCAGGAAATCATAAAAGAGCAAACACATTGTGAGGTGCAGCAGTACGAAGCCGAGTTAGCTGTAGGCTCCAATCTTCCCAGCCAAGTTGGCCGTCTCTTGTACGGCCAGATTGTCCCACGGACAGGCCTCTAGAATCCTCCAATGACACACGAACGAAGAGCAGCTGCTTGGCTGTGGTCTCGTGTCATCTGTCCCACGTTTAAGATCGCGTGTCGCATCTTGACCAGATTGGGATTATAACTGTACCTTTTATGCTCCTTTCAAGTCGCTTTTTCAACAGCCTTTAGTCTTGATCCATCCATCCCCGGGTGCAACGCTAGTCGGAAACCCTCCATCCATCAGAACTTTCTTCGACTCGCTCCACCTCAGCCGCGGCGGCACTCCCTCAACAGCTTACGCAGTGCCTCCGAGATCCCCGAGTTTGTGGAGGTGGAAGGATCGCTTGGATTGGCGAGTATGCCGCCTGCTGGGCTAGCTGATGGTGACGTTGATCGGGAGGTGACTGCAAAAGTTGTGCGAGATTCGTGCATTTCTGCCAAAACCCAGCAATCATATCGTGGCAGTCTTCGCGCCATGTCTAAGTGGATTATCGAAACCAAGAAGCAAGATTCGTCAACCTACTTTGACACAAATGGTCAGATTGATTTGAAGCGCTTCACACTGGCAGAATTTGAGCTTTTCCTTCTTGAAAAAAGAAAATCTGTTAGCGTCAGCACTCTCAATGGATATCGCAGTGCGCTGAAAGACTTGTACCGTCGACAGGAAATGCCGTTGCCAGTGACGTACGAGAAAAGCATGGGTACATGTTTTTTCGGGGTTGAAGCGAATGCAAGCCGCAAAGTATCAATCCGGTACACTAAGAGAATCAGGAAAAGACCCTTTTCCCTATTCTCTCTTCCAGCAGCTCTGCAGCGCTACGCTTAGGCGCCAAGATGGAGGCTTTGCCCACTTCTTTTTGACGACCCAATGGAATTTGATGTGTCGATCCGAATCAGTGCAGACTTTGTGCACTGAGCACCTCAGTGCTCACGACGACAGCATCGGCTGCACGATGTACAAGTCCAAGCCAAACCAAGAGGGTAACGGACCTAAAGACCCCAGACATATGTATGCAAACCCTGGCAGTCCAGCTACCTGCTGGATAACTACGCTAGCAATATACTTGGCTTGCCGCCCAACTCAACCACCCGGCCCACTGTTTCCCGGTTCGCAACAAAAAGTACGTTTTGGTAACGTACTGCGCCAAATGATCAGCAGCATTTCGGGATTAAATCACTACGGTACCCACTCAATTCGAAAAGGTGTAGCAACGTTCGCCTGTAGCGGCACAACGGGTGGTCCATCAATTACGAGTGTGTGCTTGAGAGTTGGCTGGTGATTGGGAGGGGTTCAAGATCGCTACATTCGTTACGAGTCGGCTGGTGACCAGTATTGGGGCCGTGTCGTAGTAGGTCTGCCGTTAAATCGTGCCGAATTTGCCGTGCTGCCTCCTCACTTTGTGGATAATCAAGACAACATGCTGCAGTCGTGTATTGAAAAGATGTTTCCGACGCTAAATAAGTGCAGCTGTCTCAAGACATTTTGAAGCTGTGTATTGCTTCGCTCATCCACCATCACGACTTTTTGAAAAGGAAGATGCCTGCATCGCACCCGCTGCTGACGACATTTTTGTTTCGACACACAAAGGTGGTGAGCCACCTCCAATCCGAGCTCGTCCACGGCAGCTCACCCTGGATGAACCCAACAGGCATCCCGCCTCACGTTGAGCTGTACAACCAGCTGCTACGGGTGCAAACATCTATAGACTATTTGCCTCCAGTACTGCTGGACGGCATGCCAAAATTGATCGAGGAGAAAGGCGTGGCCGCGGGCAACATCACGAAAGAAATGCTGGAGACTACGATCGAATCGCTGCTACAGCAAGCAGGGCTGGGGCAAAAAGAAAAAGACCTACCACAACGTCAGACGGCATCTCCGGATGGCAACAAAGCCTACTACTACGCTGGCAAGTTTCACTTGCTTCCGGAGACGTTCGAATTCCCTCGCACTGGTCCGTCTGGTGCATGGCAATTGTGGTGGTTCGGCAACAAAGCAAAAGGCTACCCTCCACTCAAAATGATCCGCCCGCACGACTTGCCAAACCGCAGCATGCACAAAACTTTATCGGACTGGGTGATGATGATCAAGCATCTCACGGACGCTATCACATCGGCTGGTAGAACGATACCTGTGCCGGTTTCTGAGCAAGACGCCGCCCAGCTGTTCACTGTTCCCATGTATAACTTGAAGTTGTTGCCATCAACACGCAAGCGTCGACTAGGAGAGCTATCACTCACTACTGTTTTGCGGCTTGTACGCGAAGGACAAAGTGCCGACAAACGTCAACGAACTTCAATAACTACCAATAGAATGCGTCGATTTGTTGCCGGACGCAAATCCTACGTTCTTTATAGATAAATGAACTCTGAAAATAAATTTCACAGAAAACAGAATTCATAATTTCGTATGACGCGGTGGGCCAAAAAACACGAGTTCGTTTCGATCCAAGCTCATTCGAAGGCTGAAGATGGAGGGGACAACGCTCAAGACGTGGCGGCTGGGCAAGAAGTTGGGTTCAGGTGCTTGCAGCGACGTCTACGCCGGTAAGCTTGATCTCTGATCTCCACGCTCGTCCAACTCCCGGCTTCTAATTCGCCTCACTACAGTCGAGTCCGTGAAGCCCTTGGAAACCGACGCCACCCGCGCGTTCGTCATGAAGCTCTCGCCGTTGCCGCAGCTGCCGGTCGCCAAACTCAAGAACAAGAAGCGCAAGAAGACACCGGCCGAGCGCAATGCCGACGCGCTATACGCCGAGCACCTGCTGTACAAGAGTCACCTGCGGGACCAGCCGGGTATCCCGTACGTGCCCATGGGGGCCTATGGGGAGGACAAGGTTGGGCTCTAGCTGCGGCTTTTGGTGGCTGAGCACAGTGATACTAAAAGATTGAGGCTGTGGCTGTAGGGATACCGCTTCCTGGTGATAGAGCGGCTCGGACGCACGCTGGAGACGGTGTTGCAGGAGCAGGGGCCTGTTACGTCCGCCACGGCGGCTCGACTGGGCCAGGAGATTGTAAGTTTTGCCAGTTTGAGGTGGTGTAGCAGTTGCTGCTGGAGTAGTTCGGTGGTGGACTAACCTTTGAGGGTTTTTGTTGTTGTTGTTTGTGCTGGATAGCTGGAAACACTGCAGCAGATGCACGTGAAGAACATCCTCTACGTGGACGTCAAGCCTGAGAACTTCATGTTGAACCTTGGCAAGGAAGACAAGGTGTACTGCGTCGACTTTGGCATCTCGGACCGCTATGTCACGGCAACGGGCAAGCACAAGGACTACAAAGAGGGAACGGTGGTCGGAACGCCAACGTTCCTGAGCTTGAACTGTCACAGCGGCGCGAGTACGATCGTTTTGCTTTGCTTGTCAGTTCGAAGACGCGTCTAATTTGTGCGTATGCGTAGCCTCCAGCCGCCGAGACGACATTGAGTCGCTGCTGTACGTGCTTATCTACCTGGTGCGAGGGGACCTCCCGTGGCAGCAAGCCTCGAGTGATGCCGAAGGGGCTAAGATCAAGAAGGCTACGTCGGTGGACCAGCTGTGCGCGTCGCTCCCTCGGGAGTGGGGCGCGATGCTCAAGAACATCCGTGAATGCGGCTTCGAGGATCGACCAGACTACGATTTCTTCGTTGCGCAGTTATCGAAGCTAGGTGGTCACAAGGGCTTAACGACGCCGTTCGAGTGGAGCACGCGCAGGACGAGCAAAGCGGTGCGTCTACTACTGTATGAAGTCAGTATCTCATTGATACTAACCGACTAACCAATTCTGATTTCTCTTGCTGGTTAATGCAGACTGCCAAGATCGCGACTTCGCAGGCCTCGACTTCTGACAGCCCCATCCGCAAGCGCGTCAAGAGCGTGGACGAAAGCGTCATGGGGCCTCCACCTGTTCAAGTCAAGCCAAAGAAGGTTGCTGCTCCTGAGCAGAAGAGAACCACTCCTCGCCACAGCAAGGCCCCAGCGAAGAAACATGCCGCGCCAGCTCACGACACCAAAGCGAAGGCCAGCAAGAAGGACGAAGACGTTGAAGTGGAGTTCGAGGACGCGGAACAGCAGGCGCAAGACCGACAAGTGTTCAAGGCCATCGCCGGCCACGCCGCCGCCACCGCCGCCGTCAAGCGCTACAACTTACGCTCCGCCCACCGAGACTAGACAGTTGAGAAGCCAAGTTCTCCATCTCCACCGCAGCAATCATAAATACAGTAGTTTTTCGCAATTTTCAATTTAGTTTTGCCTTATCCAACCGCAACATGTCGGACGATGCGGGCCGCGTGACGTACGAGTTGCTGCGAGTCCACGGAGATCCCGAGGCCTCGGAGACCCATAGCGAGATGCTGCGGGCGCTGAGCTCTGTGACCGGCGATCGCTGGAGCGCTGAGACCCTGCAGAGACTTCACGCGACGGAATTCGGTGCGTTGGTCGTGCATTGACTGACTGGGTGTGGATGGGCTCTGACTGGGATTATGTGGCAGCACTACTGAAGGGCGGAGAGAGGAGAGCAGAGCCCAAGAGGAGGAGCCGATTGAGGGACAAATGGAGACGAAGGCAGAGCGAGGAAGGAGCGACGGTCGAGGACGTGCATCGTCGCTTTCCCAAGCTCTTTGAAGGGGTCGGATACTGTATAGTGAGGACCTGGTGGAGTACAGAAGGTTCATGTGGTGTATTGGGGTGTTGCAGGTAGTGGAGGAGCGGACGGAGCTGAAGAGACCAAGTGCAAGGCTTAAGAGTGGCCTGGGAGTGCCGCAGCAGGCTGTTGAGGTTGTTAGCGCGCCGGCGCCTCCTGTTTCAATGGCTCCAGTGTTTCAGCCTGTGGCGACCCCACCACTCGTGCCGACGGTGGAGTCTAAACCAGCAAGAAATAACGATTTCAATTTCAACGATGACGTGTGGAGCGGTCCGCCTCAAGCTGCGGGCTTTGCCAAGCCACCCGTGCCTGTGCCACAGCCCAAACCTGCGCTGAGTGACCTGTTGAGCAAGAGGCCAAGACTTCCACACGAAGATCCAGAGTTGTTTGGAGCGGACACTCGACCTATTCCGGTTCAGCAACGGAATCCGTTCCAGACGGCTACAGAGCGACTGCAGGTGAGTGTAATTTCTCCTTGCAAGGGGGGTGTCGTGTCATGGCTGATGCTTTGGATGCGTTCTCTGTAAAGCACGATCGCATGACAGGAAGAGCACGAAATCTGGACGATGATGAGCCACAACGCAGAGGTGGACGACGCGGAAATGCTGGTGGTCTTCCTCGTGGGGTTTACCACCCGGTTAATCAAGACCTGCTTCTTGGCAGTGGGAACGGTGTCAACGACGGCTACATCTCTGGGTCGTCTGCAGTCGCCAAGAAGTTTGTGTCGCCGATGAATGATGGAGGAGCGAGTAAAGGGTAAGTTGTGTAGTTGGCTTTTCAGCGATTACGTTGCAATCGAAATCTGACGAACAACGTGGTGCTTCCCTTGCGTAGCAGTAACAAGCAAGCCAACCTGCCGGAAGAAGACGATAACATCGATCCACGCCTCAAGAGCTGCGATCCTGAACTCATCGAGAAGATTGAAATGGAAATTGTCGATAGCGGAGACCCGGTCACTTTCGACGACATTGGTACCGACAATTCTTCGACAGAGCTGGTGCAAATGCAAGTTTATTCACTAATGTTTTGTTTTGACGTTGCAGCTGGACTACAATTCGCAAAGAAATGTGTGAATGAGCTGGTCATATGGCCGATGGCTCGACCAGATATTTTCACGGGTCTTCGCGCTCTTCCGAAAGGTGAGCTCATGCAAATGTTGATGAAAATCTAAGTGACCTTGGCAACTAAGAGTTCGGTTTCGTGCGCAGGTTTGCTGTTGTTTGGGCCACCTGGAACTGGCAAAACACTGATTGGCAAGGCAATCGCTAGCCAATCTGGAGCAACTTTCTTCAACATCTCAGCCAGTTCCCTGACAAGCAAATGGGTACGATGTACTGCAAACCTCACGATTTTGCACGCATGACTTCGTGATGACTGACTCAGTGCTGATTAGATCGGACAAGGAGAGAAGCTCGTTCGGACACTATTTGCTGTCGCAGCAGTAAAGCAGGTATTTCTTGTTGCAAAGGCCCAGTATTCATGACGACCCCTCTAATTTGTGATCGTGGTCTTCTTGTTAGCCCTCCGTCATATTTATCGATGAAATCGATTCGCTCTTAACTCAACGAAGGTCGGTGGTTTGCCGATCTAATAAATCCATCACTAGTGCTAACAGCATGTCCCATGCAGTTCCGAAGAAAATGAAGCAAGTCGACGCATGAAGACGGAGTTTCTGGTCCAGCTGGACGGCGCTGGAACGAAGGCGAAGGACATCATTCTCGTTGTTGGTACGATTTGGGGTGCCTGCGTTTCGAATGGCAATGATCTTACCGGTAGTGCTCTCGTACTTGATTTTTTAGGCGCGACAAATCGACCACAAGAGCTTGATGAAGCAGCTCGTCGACGATTCGTCAAGCGCTTGTACATCCCGCTACCTTCGTTTGAGGCCAGGCTGGACCTGGTGAGCAGATTGCTCAAGAACAACAAGAATGATTTGACCGATGAAAATAAGGCATTCATTGCGAAGTCTACGAAAGGTTTGCTGGGCACACATTCACCGTGGTGACAACTGCTACTGATTAGTTTTTTTCCGTTCGTTGGCGCGTCCAGGATACTCAGGTGCAGACGTGCGAGCACTTTGCACAGAAGCTGCGATGGGCCCAATCCGGACGTGCACGGATATCCGCACGATGGATGCCGACTCCGTTCGTCCTATCATCTTGGACGACTTCAAAGAGGCCTTACGAGGGGTGCGTAATGTGCCGAAGCTAGCGAGTTCCTGCTCTTATGCTAACTATTTGACACCTTTGTCTAGGTCCGGTCCAGTGTAGCGACGAAAGACCTCGCGTTTTACAAAGAGTGGAATGAGGAGTTCGGGAGCTTTGCCTTCGAGAGCCACGAATCGTCTTGAAGTCGGAAGCAAGGAGCCCCCATGACTGCGAATACAATAGAGCGCGTAGTTTTGTCGTCGTCGTTTACATGTTAGGTCTTCCTGTGCTCCAAGCGGCACTGAGGGGGTTTCTGCTAGAAGGTGCGAGTCTGGAATCGCGTCTGCAGTTTATCAACTGAAGCAAAGCGGGTGCAGGTGGAAGCGAGCTTGAGCGTAATAGTCGGTAGTAAATAGAGGTTGCCTCCAGAAGGGCGGCGCGATTTTTCGAGCGTGGATTCTCGCAGCTCAGTATTCGGGGTCGTCGAAAGGCATATTGAGTCGTCTTCGTTTCGCCACGGGTTCCAACGAGGTCCCAGAGTTGCGAGTTGATGCACGCACGATGGTCAGTGCGATGGACGGACAGCTCTCGATCTCTTCGCGGAAGTTCTCGTCGTCGACGATCTCGCTTGTGTGCTCTAGGAAGAAGGCGAGGCAGTACTCTTTCAGGTAGGCAGCGTTGAATTTTTCTGCGGCGCAAAGGAAGCGGCCGACGTTTCCGACGGACAAGACATCCTGCGCTGCGACCTCACACAGATGCTTCAGTGGCAGCAATAGATACTGCTCCGACAACGTCAGTAGATCAATAAGTTGCTGCACACATCAAGCCAAAACACGCATTATCGTTAGATCAGCCGCATGAAAGTGAACACCAAACTAAAACCAACTTACGTTGGAGTTGAGCTTGGCCATATCCACGACGCGGTTGGTGTAGATGAACTCGAGCATCTTGGACACCATCTCCGGTGAGTGGTCTGCGATGCGTACGACTCCGTTCTCGCTTTCGATCATCGCTCCTGGGCGGAACATGGCCTCGAAGATCTCGCACCGCGCCGTCAGGATCAACCGGTGGGCATGCAGGATTTCACGTTCCGGCCCAACCTCCAGCGTAATATCACTGCCACTGCCGTTCTGCCAAAAGAAACACCAAGTCGAAGAAAGTCAGCAACTCTTCCATCGAACACTTAAGACCACTGCATCTCCATCTGCGCACCAGGAAGAGCTCCCTCATCGTAGCGAAGTACGCCTCGTCGCTTAGATTTGGCGCCGTCACCGTCGTGGGCGACACTCGCCGCCGCACCAGGATAATATCGTTCTATCATCAATAAAGCGTATCAACCCAGTTAAAAAAACTGGTAAAACCCACAAAACAAAAACCCACGACCACTTCACCTTCTGCAAGTGCACCGACTCGGGCGAATCTTCTGGGTCCAGGCGGTTCTGCAAAGACACAAACATAATGTAAAGTCAGCTCTCGCTCTCTCTGTCCAACCAGACTGGGCAGCAGACCCCTCACCGTGAAGAAGAAGTCGAGCGACTCGCGCGGCAGACCGTGGTGCTTGCTGTAGTGGCGGAAGAGCGACGAGAAGCGCTGCGTCTTCTGCATCAGACACGAGTACATGTTGTTGGCCGCCACGCGCACGATGGAGCGCTCCTTGCCCGTGAGCACCAGGTCCTCGTCCGCCTGCGAGGACGTTTAAGCACAGGTTAAAACAGCGCAACAGCCAAATACACGTCACGTCTCTCTCTACCTTAACGGTGAACTCGACGTTCTCGGGGCGCACACTGCGGTTCATGGGGGCGTTGAGAGGAGGAGACGGACGGGGTGAGGCTGTGGGTAGAGGCAAAGAGGCTGCTGAAGACGTCCCTGGTGGTGCTAAGTTATGCAGGCGAATGCGGCACCGTTTTCGGTGCTTTATGGACTGCCTGTCGCTTGCGCCAGCTTAGGTAAATAGATAAAGTGAAGCCGTATCAAATTAAACAGGGTTTGAATTCGCGGTTTCTGCGACTTGCTCTTGCTCGCAGACTGCACCGCCGCACTGTCGCATGCTGTTGGCCCGTAGAAGGCGTGTTAGCTTCCTCCCGAGCTTGGTTCTGGAAGGGCACCGCTCCATCTCGCCTCCGTCGCGGCGTAGATTCTTGGCAGATCACAGAGAGCGCCTTTCACACCTGCAGACGCTATTGCAAACACCGAGTGTAAAGCTGCATCGACTGGATCAATTTGTTTAGCTTCGGCGGCGCCAGTGGAGACTTTGTCCACGTCTTGGGTATGAGCTTTGCATTGGAAGCAGAGACTCGCTGCCCCAAAGCAACGGTGGATGGGTGGATGGACCAGCCTAACGCAGAAATACAATGGTGCCGAGGGAGAGAATTTTTTGGGTCAAGTTCTGGTCAACTCGTGCGCAGCTCGCTTTTTGAGTCAAATTCTGCTCAAATTGACATCGATTTGACCCCCCCCCCCTCCCCCCTCTCTTTACTCGGGGGACTGGTTTGTACCTCTGAATTGTCATTTCCAAAGTGAAATGGTGTTCATCACGTCGACGAGGAAGCTGGAGGCGCTGCTGAGGGACAATGGAGGCAAACCAGTGGCCACGAGTGCGAGAGTGATCGGTGTGCACTTCCAGTTCGCTCAAGAGCAGGAAGTCACTTCTAATCCGGACCGGGTCGTCGCCATCGCCATCGGAAACGACTCGCCCAGTTCTGTGGCCGTGGTGCTTCAGATTGACTCGCTGGGGGCGGAGCAGGTGATCGCGGGGCTCGGGGCGCTTCTAGGGGACCCTCAGATCGTCAAGGTGCTCTTCAACCTGGATCGAGTAGCAAGATGGCTACATCGCTACGGCGGGGGTGGTGTTGTGCCAAAGAACTGTCTGGACCTGCAACTCCTGTACCAGCAGCGATGTATGTCCAAGAAGGCCAAGGCGGGTCTTGGCACCATTGTATCTGCGTTGGCTGGCCCATCCACCGTTGCTTTGGGGCAGCGAGTCTCTGCTTTCAATGCAAAGCTCAAACCCAAGGCGTGGACAAAGTCTCCACTGGCGCCGCCGATGCTGAACACATTGATTCAGTCGATGCAGCTTTATACTCGGTGTTACAATAGCGTCTGTGGTATGGATGGCGCTCTCAGTGATCTACCCAGAGCCCACGCCGCGACGGAGGCGAGATGGTACGGCGCACTTCCTGAACCAAGCTCGGCTCATGTCACGAGCAAGCTATACCAGCCTGCCATGCGTCAAGATCAAGAAGTTATGCCCAAAACTACTCCAAATGAGAAGACTGCTGCTGTCAATATACCGCTGGTGCCAATTGTGGTCATCGACTCCAAGGGGGAACAGGACGTCGTCTTTCACTCTCCTGTTGTAGGAGTGCACTTTCAATTCACGACGCAAAGCTGCCCAGCGAATCCCGACGAAGCCGATGAGCTGGTGGCAATTGTAATCTCCAGTACGGCAGCAAGTGATCCCACCATTGTAGTGCAGTTGTCTTCGCTCAGCAAGACGCGTGCAATTCGTTCATTGACATCACTGCTGACGGCTTCAGCGATTACGAAGGTGATGCACAACGTTCATCGAGCGGTGAATTGGCTGCACTGCAATGGACTACAAAACATCGAGCTTGTCAACTGCATCGACTTGCAGCTACTGTACGAGACGACGGTGGACACGACGGCGTTGAACGCAGACATTCTCCGAATTGCAACGCACTGTTCTCAGGAGCCGTCGGAGAATCTAGCACAAAGCATGCACTCCTTCAAGGCGAGACTCAGGCCCGTGGAAGCAGTGGAGTGGATGCAAACACCTCTGCCAGAAAAGCTGCTGCAGACGCTGGCCCAAACCACGAAGCTATACGCTCAATGCTACGAGAAGCTGTCTCCCGACGCACCACTGGAAAGCTCTTGTGCAGCCATGACAAAAACTCGGTGGCAGTTTGCAGTTGAAAATCACGGGCAAAAAGCGATTTGGTTCGACCCTGAGGCAGACAACCAGCCCCGGAGTGCAGAGTGCCTCGTTTCGAGCAGCTCCAGTTCAGAATCGCCATCTCAGGTCGAGATTTTGCCGCTCGAGCTGCAGTGTGAGCTTGACCCGCTGCTTGACCTGCTTCCCTCGGACTACCAAGACGCCATCCTTGCTGTGGATAACTACCAGAACCGACTCGTAGACGTGTGCCTAGACGTTGGGCGTATTCCCTACGTCTACGCGGGCAAGAAGCAACGCGTCGTACTCAGCAGAAATGGAGAAACCGTCACGAAAGACACCATCGACGAGATCATCACGAACCTCGGCGGAGAAATGCGCATCGGAGACGACAACCGCGCCGGCATTGACAGACAGCTACACCGCATCTCCGTTATGCGCAGCAAAACCGACGAGGTCTACGGGCTCACGATGCGCGTGGGTCGAGCTCTGCGCAACGCGGCGTGCGTGCTGACGGACTTGCTGCTGAGCGAGCGACACGCCGACAAGTCGGTGCTGGTACTGGGCCACCCGGGCAGCGGCAAGACGACGCTGATCCGAGACGTGGCGAGGTGCATCTCGGAGACGATGGAGAACGTGTGCATCATCGACACGTCGAACGAGATCGGCGGCGACGGCCTGGTGCCGCACGCGTGCGTGGGGTGGGCGCGCCGCATGATGGTGCGGTCGCTGGAGCTGCAGGCCGGCGTGATGGTGGAGTGCGTGCAGAACCACACGGTGGAGACGCTGATCGTGGACGAGATCGGGCGCAAGGCCGAGGTGTTGGCGGCGTCGACGGTGCGGCAGCGCGGGCCACGGCTCATCGCGAGTGCGCACGGCGACTTCCGCGCGCTGATGAAGAACCCGGACCTGAAAGGGTTGGTGGGCGGCTCGCAGCAGGTGATCGTGGGCGACAGTGCGGCGGCGCAGTCTGCGAGCAAGAGCAAGTTGCAGACGCAGCGAGCGGGTAACCCGATCTTCGACGTGATCGTGGAGCTGGACCGTGTGGTTCGCGGTCGGTGCCGGATCATTTGGGACGTGGCGAAGGC
>JAABLK010000093.1:0-61781 GCA_012295415.1 Phytophthora chlamydospora | reverse complement strand
TTGACGAACTGCTCCTTTGACATCTTGTTCTTCTTCACCTGCGGGTTGTGCAGGTCGGTGTTCAGCATAATGATCGAGTACGCAATGATCATCGCGGTGTCGGCGGAGGAGAAGGCGGTCGGCGAGTCGTCCCAGTAGCATTGCGCAAACGCCTCGACCATGCGCTCAATCTTCTGTGCCTCTCCAGGCAGTCGGAAACCTCCATTGGTTAAGAAATGCCGCAGAGACTCAACCAGAGTCATACCCTTGAATGAAATCGCCCGCACGTACGTCAAGCGCACCTGAACTTTGAAGTCTTCATCACCTTCACCGAGATAGTCTCCAATTTCCGTCTCGTCGAAGAAGTCGTGGTAGATGCGCAAGAACGACGTAACACTTCGTGGCGTGTCCTTGATGAAATTCATCGCTACCAAATACTCGAGCGCCTTCTTCAAGCTTTTTGACGACGAGATTTCCATTGCACGCTTCAGTAACTGCTGATTGTGCTGCTGAAGCTCGTTACGCATCCGGACCGAGATGTTGCCCCCGTACTTGCGGCTGGATTGACGCTTTAATCCGGGGTGGCCTTTGACCTCGGTTGGAGAGGTGGGCAGGTTTGCTCTATCTGAGCTGATGTTGCGTGAGTCTCCGTTCGGTTCTGGAAAAGGTGAATCCCTGATCGGAGACGCTTCTTCGCTCAGTTCATCTCGTTCCCAACCTCCGTTGTCCATAGACAACATTCGTGTCCGCTGATCTCCTCGACTAATAAGGTGAGCGTGCCCACTAGCATCCATTACACTTCGAGCCATAGCTAGGATTGTGTCGATTGCTTGGGTTTGGAGTTGTAGGGCATAGTCCTCACCGTCTTCAGTATTCGCGATGTGGCCAACGTTGCCCTCGCCTATTGAGCCCAGAGTGGAGCACAAGTGCTCGAATATCTTCCACTGCTGGACTCGGTCCAGGTCGAAATTGAGGAAAATCTCCACGACGTTGTGGGGAAGTTGTAACCACATCGTCATTTCGTGCATGATCTCCAGCTGGTGGTTCTTCGCGCAAGGTGCAGTGGCTCGCAGGATACGAAGAAGGATATGCTCGAACATCAGTGCCAACTCCACCTTGAGATACCGCCGATAATGATTCCATAGCGTTGAGACCAATGTCAAGTTCGCTCGGAAAACGTCTGGCAGCCAAGTGAGCACGGTCGAGTTGAGCGTCGAAAGCACGAATCTCCGGACCACCTGCCCAAAAACGCGCTGCTCACGGGCTCGTGTCCCCACCGCAAGTAGAGTCTGATTCAAAGCCCGGAGAGAGCTCACGCTCGAGCATTGGTCGCTCTCGGTAGCTGTCTCGCCGAGACCAACAAATTTGCGGTTGACCGCTCTACTGAAAGTCACTACAAGCTGTAGAGCGTTTTTCTCGGCCTAGCACGTACACATGTCGTGTTAGCTGATGGTCTTCCCAACTTTGTGTTCACCGGAACGTACGATTGAGTTTGCGTAGTTTTCCATCGCAGTGGTGATGTCGTGGCAAAAGGCAAACGACTGGATGGACAAATGACTCTGCACGGCACAACACAGCTGAGTAAGTATTTGGTTCTAGAACGAATCCGCAGGACGTATCTATACCTTGAACACTCCTAGCATGTTGTCGGTGATAGTTGCGATCTCAGCGCCTGTACTGATATCGTCGATGAGATCAACGACTAACTCCCGCGTAAGGACATCAGAAGTTTTGTCGAGGCTTTGGTTGGGATGCTGGGCAGTCACGGATTCCTTGCTGATCAAAGTGAATTCGTAAGCGCACATGATTTTAGAAATCAATTCGTCCTCGAACGATTTGGCCAGGGAGCTGTCAAAATCTCCGATGAACGTAAGCGCCTTCAGTATCGCGTGAAGTACGTTGGGATCGAACCCTTTGCAAGACTTTCGAATGACCTGGTGGGAAGGCAAGCCTGTGTTAGTGTGGCTTCGCAGCGTTAATAGTTGCAAGAGCGTGTGTTGTACCTTTTGGAAGAACTGAAGCGCGGGCTCAAAGCGAGATTTGACCCCTTGTTGGCATATGGACGTGATGGCATCAATCACTACTTCAAGCCGGCATAGGTCGGACCCGGGGCTATCGAAGACACCTTCGTCGAGACAGTGAGTGAGTCCCGTTACGGCAGCTTCTGCGGCACTTCCATGGCGAGTGTAGCACGCCAGCAGTAAAGGGTACATGTAGTACTCCATTGTCTCTTTCCAGCCTATTTGTTTGGCTAGAGGGAACACACGACGTCAAGGTTCGTACGCCAAGAAGGCAGGAAACCAACAGTAGAATGATTACCTTTTGCTGGTGGTGGATTAACCGCGTCGTCCGATAACGGAGAGTTTGGAGGAGCAAGTACTTCTTGCTCACGCACCTCTGTCGCTTTTAAAGTGAAAGCAGATCGTAGCTGCTGCAACTTACCGGGTGTATCAACCTTTGATGGCGGCGGAGGGGGAGAGCGAGAATTTCGTAGCGTCCCACGGTCGAGCATTTGAGGCGGTGTGACAGACGCAAAGAGCCACATTTTGTGCAGCTCGCTGATGCAAGACAGCTGAGTACGAAGCAAGGATAAATAAGCCAGACTGCAGGCGCAAAATCTTTTGGATAAAGCTTACCTTCTTCTTGTAGCCGAGAAAGACCTCTGTACCACTGGAAGTCGAGTTGAGGTCAGCAACGTGCCCAAATGGGGACTTATCCACCTTCATGAATCTGGGCATTAACCGTATTAGATATGGAGAAGCCATGCTTCCTTGGGTCATCATTACAAGGCTGCTTACCCGTATGGAAGTGTCTCGTTTTTCCTTGGAAAAAGCACAACGAGGTCTACGATCGCGGAGGTGGCAGACCGTTTAAAGCACAGAAAGATCTTTTCTCCTTGCGTCCCCTAGCCAAGAGCAACACGTGATTAATATTTGGACAGTAGACTGTTGTTTCTGTCCGACTCACCGTGTTGATATTGGCCGGAACGCCCCGCCTCCGCACGACTTCGTAGTCACTGGGGACAAATTCCCCTCGTTCAGGAAAAATTGCTATGATCTCGCTGATCGGAGCTTTTCCAGAGGACTGATCCTTGCTTTGACACAGGTATACAAAAGTTCCCCTTCCGCCTTTGTTCAAGTCCGCACGCTGGCCACTTGGCGATCGTTCCAGCTGCATCAACATTCCTAGACATTAGTAGCATATAACTGTGCCATGTAGAGACGACGAGCATACCTTCGTAAACCCCTCCGGCACAGAGTCTCCTCTGAACATCACCGTCAAGTCCATGATCGGGTCTTCATTCCCTTCGATTATTTTCCACCGCGGCATGTCACCTACAGCAACACTGGATTCATGGTGTAACAGAAAATTAGTAAGATAGAGTACAGGCATGTCTGCACCATCACAAGCGGAGGCTTACCTGTCGTAGCTTGGACGTCGACTCATTCTAGCCTTGCTCTTCTCCATTGCGTTTGGCATAAACGCCAATAAACGTTCTTGGGGGCTTTTTGGTGGGGCGAAAGCAACGGCCGCCTTGCCATGTACCACTTCATTACCTTCATCCTGCAGATCTGCGTCATCACCGTTGAGTCCATGGCGATGTGCCAAGCTTTTCGCAGCAGTCACTTTGTCCATCGTTGCCAAGGTTTGTTGGCAAATCTCTCGGATGCACGCAAGCTCGTCCTCATCGCTTGTGGTCTCGTCCAGGATGGCGTTGATACCGCTTCGAAGCGCCGCTTCATGAACCATTTCTGCTGGTGGCACTATCGACAGCTCAGCTGCATCTCCCATCGCCACTACATCAACCTTTTCTCCTGCCATAGCAGTCTCGTTGCACTCCAAACCCACGTTCATCTGCAGCCCCAACGCTCGAGGCTGGCCTTCGCTCAGTACGTTCGCCACACTCATCGGTTTGACCGCTGCCCGCCTCTCCCTCTTCCAGATCGCACAAATTCAAACTCCCGCAGGCGCCTCTAAATTTACCAGCCATCTCACCGCATCGCGTTCCGTTTCAAACGCGTGGATAAACATCAGAAGCTGCAGTGGTGAACATGCCGCAAGTCCAAAGGTGGATAAGAGATCTGCCTGTAATGCGCCCCATGCTGTAAGCAGCGATGGCTTTAGGAGGCAGCACACTTGCCCGATATTTTCACAAAGAGGGTCCCTCTTCATTGGAACTCACGCCGTTGTACCATCATTTATCCACTCATATCTCCACGTTCACAAATCGCACTTTCTGAAGGTTATCAGTGAACTTGCAATAAGTAAGTGCAAACATTGGTGCCAACTTCAACTTGCTCAAAGAGTGATGGTTTTGCACGAAAGAGTGATGGTGTAGGAGTTGAAGTTATGTCGCACGAAGGTTGCAGCAGGCCACTTTAGGAATCGGCGCGGAGAATGGAGGCCGCAGCTGATGGCGACGCAAACAGCCGCGCGCGAGAGCTACGGCGCCGAGCGGTCAATCGCCGCCGCACCGGAGCCGAAATATTGGGTTCGTCGTCGCCGGCTCAGACGCTGAGCCTCCCGCAGCTGTTATACGCCAAGCACGAGGCTCACGAGATCCGCATGCAGCTGGTCGACATGCAGTCACAGCACAATGCGGCGTTGACCTACTGCGATCAGCAGTTTGTCGTGGAAAACAACGTCCGGTAATGGCAAACAAATGTCGCTTTTCCATTATCGCCACTGCTGTTGTCATGACAAAGTTGTCACTGAAGTGAAAATATTGTCAATGATTTGATCCAGGCAACTGCGCCAAGGTCTCGGAGTAACCCAGCTGCAGATCAGGCAAAAGACAGAGGAACTGGACGAACTGCAACGTCGAGTCTTGAGGATGTCCAAGACGCTGCATGACTCGTCGGAGGAGAAAACTTTCGCCAAGACGAAATTGGGGAACCAAGAAACGATCCGCAAACAGCAGCTGCATGCAAGCGCGTGTCGTCACTGTGGACGGCAGTATCTGCCTGTGATGTTGCTAGAACATGAAGGAAACTGCGTGGGAGTATCATTTCCCAGATTGCCGTCAATTGCTGGAGCAAATCAACTCGTTGACAGTCTGGAACTTCAAAGTGGGACATCGAGGTCACTGCCAGCACTTCAGAGAACTACTGCAGCCGTGGGAGCTACATATTTTGTGTCTCAACCACCACGCAAGCTACGTGTCGAAACGAGAGGCATTTCACATAACGCATTGGTGATTTTGTGGGACCCTCCCATTTTTACGGGTTCAAACGATATTTTCGACTATGAATTGAGATATTCGGTGTGTCATGCGAAGATGAAGCATGGTGAGGTACAACGAGATTTTGATCCTCAATCTCTACTGCGGTTGGCACGGTGGTGTCTACAAAAGCCTGTTCCCGATAGTCACTTTCGCGTAGATGGCTTGCATGCGGACCAAGAGTACGGGGAATTTTCGATCTGCGCAATCACGGTTGCAGGAAAGAGTGAGCCCAGCAACAAAGTGGATTTCGTTCGAACTGAGCCTACTGTGTCCCCTACGATACCCCTGTTCTTATGCGTCGGGGTTGCGACTGCGACCAGTATCACACTCACATGGGTAGAGCCACTGGACGATGGTGGCAAGCCGATACTGGATTACGAAGTCATATTTTCCGAGGCTGTCATAAAGTTAGACAGTGTGGACGACAGAGGCAAAGGCTGGCTGGATGTGTCTGAAATCGAATACAAGCCTCGTCGAATAAGGACAAACTCAACAGGAACAACGCTGACTATCACGAATTTATTGAGTGGAGTAGCGCATCACAACTTTCAAATCCGTGCTGTGAATGCTGACGGAATTCCAGGCGATTATTGCGAAGCTATCAAGGCCGTATTCACTATAGGTAAAAATGGTGTCTTCGTTTTCTTACGACTTGATATTCTTACTCATTGTTTCAACCTGAACAGCCCCAGGAAACGAATTCAAGCTGCTGGATGAGCTTCAAGCTGCTGTGAACTCACGCTCACGTACGGTGGACTCGCAATTTCTGAGCGGCTTTATGCAGCGATACGAGAGGCACCACTACATCGATCAAGTGTCCCGATTTATTCTATCGATGCACCCGGAACTGGAGGCCAAGGTAGACGATATTGTGAGTCGGTCGGGTCCTGGAGTGAGGGTGGATGAAAACCCTATCGACCAAGAGGAATCTCAAGCTATTCGGCAAATTAGTGGGAGAAAGAGATTCGATGATCTTTCGGACGAAGAGAAAATTTCTGAGCGTCGGCGACAATTTCACTTCCGCATTGCTGAAATTCGAAACGATGTGAAAAAGGCCGAGTACAATGTTCAATGGTGCAAGAACCGCCGAATTGAATTAGTGGCGTTGATTCGAGCAGCAGAAGCTCGTATCCTTGAGAAACAAGCGGAGCTAGAACGTGCAAGAATGTTTAAGGGGCCGCAAATGGACTCGGACGTGTTTGAGAACGGTCTACAACGTTTCTTCACGAAAGAACTGGTTGTAGCCTTGGAGGATGAGATCGAGATCGATCAGCTCTACATCCTAGATACCAAGGCAGAGATCATTAAAGTGGAAAACTACCTACGTGCGGATGTCAAAAGACACGACACCCTATCAACGAGGCTGAAAGAGCGTCAAGAAGCACTAGAATTATTTGACAGCAACCCTGAACATTCCGTGGCGTCGACAGGCACTGCGGCCACTTTGGCGAAATTGCGTGGCGGGCTGTTGTATCGAGCATTTGCAGCATTTGTCGCAAACCGGCAGGAAGCGTACGAGATCAGACGAAAAATGCTCACTGCTATCAACAGTCTCGTCAACCATCGCTTAAAGAGTGCTATTCAACGTTGGAGGGAGGTTGCCAGGTTTCTAACGCGTGGATGTGTTGGAATAGACGAGATCTATGGAATTGGCAGCATTGGACTGCTGAACGCTGCATTAGGTCGCGACGATATCGTGATTGAGGCTCAAAAAATACTACAAGAACTGCGATCAACAGACAGCTCTCTCCAAAATATTCGCTGGACACAAGAGCAACAAGAAGCATCGAAAGCTGAGCGTCAAGCGCCAGAGGGCCGGTTTGCGCGAGAAAAGTTTCAAGAACGAGGCAAGAAGTACTTCGCATTTCTTTTGGAAGGAGACGCAAAGATGGATCTACAAGAATATGAGGGAGCTCTTCGCCTTTATAACTTCGTTTTTTGCAATGACGACTGGATGCTTCAGATGAATGAAGGGCAAAGAGTGAAGATTCAGCTCAAAATCGGCGAAGCCACGTTTCGCCTGGCCAACTACGAGCAAGCGCTAACAGTATTTAACCGCGTTTCCATCATAGCCAACCGAGCTGGGTTGCACCACGATGAGGCTTACGCAGTACTTCGTGTAGCAGATGTACAGCATGTGCTTCGTTCTCTTCGGATGAGTATCGAAAGCTACGAACGAGCTCTACTGTTGTTTGAAGCTGCCAGGGATGTACAAGGGGAGCTCTCGTGCTATCGAGGTTTGCAGCACGTGTACGAAAGACTTGAAGACAGAGAAATGGTGGAAATCAACAAGAACCATGCAGATGAGATCGAATTCGTTTTAGCGAATAAACTTTTGTTAGCCGGGAGCAAGATAAACAAGCTGCAGCAGCGACTGGTAGGGGCTGGTGCCGAGTCGTCTTGTCAAATCACACTCGAACGAGTGGGTCCCATTGTCCCTCGATTACGAAGAGAGCGTATTCAAAGGAAGCTCGATATTCGGGAGGAGATCAAGCTTGTTGCGAGTCTAGAAAAACTCCTAGCTGAGAAGAAAACGCTGCTTGCAAAAGGTGAAGATGACTTGAAGCGCGCTCTTGCCAGCGATTCGACGCAAGTTGACTCGACAATTATTAGCAACTCCGCCGCCCGCTATGATCTCGAGGATTTCAAGAATAAGCTTGCGAAGCTCATGGGTAGCGTCAAAGTTGGTGAAGAGCAGATCGGGAAAGAAATCGCCAATGGTAAAATTCGGATCAGCAATGCCGAAGATGACATTAAGGGTCTCGAAGACGAGCTGGCCGTCGAGACGGGTGCTCTGATGCGCAAGGTTCTGTCAAAAGAGAGGATGCGGTGCTTCCGGTTCAATGCGACAAACGAAGCGCTCAAGAACGTCGTGGGAACGGCAAGCCATGGAGTTACTACGTGCTTTGCGTCTGCAGGGTTGAATGGCTTCCTCTTTGACTTCTTGTCTGGAGCCTGTCTAGCACAGGCAGTAGGTGACCCACACAAGAATCATCTTGGCGAGCCTACTGGTCATCAAGCTCAAATTCTCTGTGTGTATTTCGTCGGTCATCGCATTTACACGGGGTCTGTGGACGCTTCATTGGGCGTTTGGGATGTGAAAAATGAGACGATCGGTGGCTTCTCGTGCTCGTTATCTCGAATGCTTACGGATTTCGACGCTGCCGTGGTTAGCGTGGTAGCTGACACTCAATGGTTTGCCTGTGGATGCTCAGACTGCGACGTGTTCGTGTTTGACGTCGAGACTTTAGCGACGGTCGCCCACATCATCTCAGCGCACGACCGAACGGTGACAACTTTGTCCTTACAGAGCGCCAACGCAGCACTCACGACAGGAGCTGCTGACAACAAGGTAAAGGTCTGGGAGGTTGGCGAAGCCTCGCCGTTTACATCCCGACGCAAAGTTAAGCTGGTGTGGTGTCTCGAAGCAGAACGCCGGGGTGACGAATTCTTCAACGGGCATCTCGTTCCAGTCACTTGTGTACGACGCGTAGCAAATGAGATTGTTAGTGGGGATAGCTCAGGGAGAATTGTGATCTGGAACCTGGATGCTGACAGCAAACTGCTTCGCATCTGTGACGTCCATCGGGATGTAGCTGTAACCTGTATTCAGTTCGACGCCACACGTATTGTCAGCGGCGCGAGTAGCGGGCAGATTTGCGTGGTTGATTTCGCCACGGGCAATCTCATTCAGACCTTACACGGCCACAAGGACAGTGTACTGGACCTGCAATTCGATCGAACACGGCTGATGAGCATGTCAGCTGATGGGAAATTGCACCTTTGGTTCTGGCAAACAAGAGACGGCGTTGGAGCCGACCGAAAGAAGTACCACATCTTGGGAGCTGGTGAAACGTTGAAGTCGCTGTCGTTGATGTATCGCACCAGCATCCAGAAGCTTCTTCAGTGGAACTCAATTGCTGACTCGACCAAAACGTATCTTGGTCAAAAGCTTGTAGTGGAGGTGGACGTCAATGCTAGCGCCTCGGATGAATTGAAGACTCTCGATCTCTCGAGCTCGGTGCAGTTCGGGAAGGTATCGTACGAAAACCTCGACTTCGTTGCCACTAACAAGACGAAAAGCAAAGACGTCGAGTCGCAATGGGCAGCCCAGCGTCTTGCGATGCTTGCAAAGGAATACTTCCCTGCGTTGGATGGTGAAGAAAACAACGACGCTAAAGCTAAGACGGGTGAAGCAATTGCAGAAGAAGCGGAAGAATCCGACTCCGATTCGGACATGCCCATGGAGTCCGACGCAGAGAGAGACGAAGAACAGGAGCAGGGGTAACACCGTACATTTTCTTCGACAACTACAGTAAAGCTATAAGAAACTGACGAGATGGAGCAAATCCCCTTCTGCCTTGCTCAGACTAAGTTGGGGTCGGTGGTGGCGTCCACTCCCCATACGGCCTTGTCTTCGAGATACATGTTGCAGCTTCTGAATGCGGCGCGTGCATGGTCCCCCGCGAAAAATTCCCAGGCAGAGTAGAACCAAAACGCCACGCATTTGCGGTAGTCGTTTGGCTGACTCGACTTCTTCATCCGGAGGATCGAGCGCCACTCCTCAATGACGAAAGTCGACAGCGTGTCCCCGAACTGAGAAAGCTCCAGCGGGTTGCGCAGCGTATAGATGGTCGTCCAGTACTTGTTGTAGCCCTCCAGCTGCTTCAGACCGTCCGTGAACTCGGGCGCGTGGAACTCGCCAATCGAGTAGTCCAGCATAAACGCGAACTTGTCGCTGTACTTGGCCTCCTCCTCGTAAAATTTCTTCCACGTCTGTACAAAGATTCACCATCGAAACCACCGCATTAAGACACAGCACTCCGAGACACCATGAGAGACGCATGCCGTAAGATTCACGTACCACCGAGAAAAATTGCAGTGCCTCGTTCGGATCGTTCATCTTGGCTCGGTGCATGCTGTGGGCGTGGCGAAGCTTGACCGGCTTCTTGCGTTCCCAGTGCCACTCCTCGACCGGAGGGAAGATCGACATGGGCACCATCACGGACCCGTTGCCGCAGATGGCCACATAGAACGAGATGACGTCCTCCACGCCCGGAATCTTGTCCGCCTGCTCGCCCGCCGTCTTCGCCTGCTCGTCCTCATCGTCCGCCTCGTTCGGGTCGGGCTTGACGAAATCTAATCTTGTGACGAAGTACAGGTACTTGGTCGGGAATGGTTTCTGGTCGAAGAACTCGCGCAGCTGCTCCCGCATCGCCGTCATGTCTTTCAGGTGCGCCGCTTTCATCTCCTCAGTCGGGTACACTCCATCTGCCAAACACAACAACAAAGTCTCCATCAGTGCAATGCTCTTTCAAAGAAACTAATTCAAAAACCCACTTACTGTTCGTAGGCGCCTCCAATGGGTGCGTCGCCGTCGGGTCCACCGTCGCCGGGAAGTTGGATCCACCTAGAAGAAAAAAAAAATAATAATGAATATGTTGTCTTCACTACAGCAAAATGAGATGACGTACTGACGCCTTCACGCAGCACGTCCTTGTGCGTGACGCGCAGCGCGTCCTTGACCTCGTCGTAGCTGGTGTTGCTGCTGCAGAACTTGTTGTAGCCCACCCAGTATTGCGCGTACGTCTCGTTGAACACCAGGTGGCCGCGCTGGATGGTGCTGGCGCACACGAGGCGAGACGGGTCTGTGGCGCGCAGCCGCTCCACGTTCTTCTTCCAGTCGCGAATTTGGCCCGTCTTGACGCCGTACTTCTGCGCTGTGGCAGCGATGAGCCCCGTGCGGTCCGCCTCCTCGATGATCTCCAGCTTCTTGCCCACAGTCAGCGCACGGTCCGCCTTGCCCCGCGCCATAGTACAGTGAAGGTTGTCGAAGTTGCCTATCAGAAGAAGAGTGAGTTCCTCTATACTGGCCTCCCCACGGTACTCCCCGCCGTTCAATTTCCCCCCAATCAGCAGCTCCCTTGTCGCTATTTCAGCCAATCCAAAATATGTTATGTAGACCACGTGTATTTCCATTGGCTTGGCCCTGCCGAGTCCTTACCTGTCCTGTATGCGCACGAGGCGATACGGTGGACACCTGCTCCTACGTGACTGCACTGGAGCTCAAGCCCCCGAGCATGGACAGAGCAGCGAGCACGCGGCGGGAGATCGCGCCGCTGCGTGTGCCGTGGCTGCAGCACGAGCAGTTCCCGGCCACCAAGCAGGCTTGCAGCTCCGACGACGGCCTCGTTTCGAGCAGCAAGCACACGCTCGTCAAGGTCGTGCGGGAGCTCAAGGTTCGCTACCTTGCCTTTTGCTATCTATTTGCCTACTAAATCCACGTATTGCGGTGCTGCAATGTGGGAATTGCAGTCTTTTACTGACGGAACTTGTGATGATGTCGTGCACCCTACAGCGAGGTCGCGCCAATGTGGACAGGCAGTTGGCGCAGTTGGACAGCCAGTTGCTGTTCATCTCGGACTTCCTGGACGGCAAGAGCTCCAATATGTTCCCGCCTCATTTGGTCATGTACGTGGAGAACAGCCCCGATGCAGTGGTGCCTGCAGCAGCTGCTGCCGACGGACGGAGACATTGCGCTGGAGGGGCGGCGGTGGCTGGCAAGTTTAGCGGTATTTTCAAGAGCGAGTCGGCGCCACCGACTCCTGCCATGGTGGAAGATGACCTCAACTCGGGTGGGTGAATTTGTATGGCAGTTGTGGGATGGTTGAAGTGGATTTCTGACTTCAGTTGATGATGGTGGTGTGGGCTAGATACGCCGTGTACGACGATTGGGCTGTGGAAATACCTGTATGCGTACTCGTTCTTCAAGACGATCACACTGGAAGATATGGAGCAAGCCTTGCTGCTCGAAGGTAATGCAAGCGCTGCTTTTCAGTTAGCATGGAGGATGTTGCTCATTTGCTTGCTGATGTTTGTGGTGCCGCTGTAGATCCGAACGCATATTCGCAGGGAATAGAATCGAGTGGAGAAGGACCCGACAAAGTATTGGCAGGCCTCGAGTTTAAACGACTTCAGGATAATTTCAGCTTGAGCAAGTCTGCCCAGCAGGACCACGATGACGTTTTCAAAGAGGTGCGTTTTGCGTGGGAGCGTGCTTGCTCAGCTATCGTGTTGTCCCAACGCTGAGTACATCTTCTTAACGCAGAGGCTCGTCGCTTCGTTGTTCGCCGTTGATACCCGTTCGACCTTGGAAGTGGACGAAACAGTGGCTTCTTCTCAGCATCCGCCAGATTCAACAGAGCCCGATGATGAAGATAAGCACACCACTGAAACCCAAGAAGTCACGATCTTTCCTCTGCACTCGATTAATCTGGAGTCGTGGAACCCCAAAGGACTCACACGGGTACTTCGCGAGGTCGGGTTAGTCGAAGGAAGCTCAAAGGAAATCACGCAGCTCATCCAGTCCAGCCCGCGCGACGATGAGGTATCTCAAGAGATTCGCATACTACAGCGTCGACTTCGTGCCTGTGTTGAGCGAACGAATGAAAGCAAACGGAAGATGCGCAAGATCATGGACGGGTAAGGATGGCGTGCTCGCGATGAAAATGTGCGCGCGGTGATCTAACGCACGTTTGATATTCTGTGGTGTTTCTTTTAACTTTACAGGACGAAGCCGTGGCTTTCTCAGAAACAAGAAGACGACGAAGCTACCATCAAGAAGTACTTCACGATGTGGCAAGCGAAGAAGGTAAGAGCCGCGTGGTCTCGTCGGCGGATCTCTTAGCACTTGGCTGACATTTGATTTTGCGAGTTGCTAGGAGCTTGCACGGAAAAAGAAGCTCCGAGAGAAAAAGCTCCAGCGACGACAAGGTGCGGTGAAAGTTGCTTCGAAGCGACAAAATTGGCGACTTGCTAACTTGTGTATTCCTATGTTGAAAGCTTTACGCTTGGGTGGCGGCGGCGGCAGTGGCAAACCTCTCGCCGACGACATTGACGTCAAGCAACGATAGACCACGGTGTCGGGACCCACTGTCGTAAAACTGGAGCGACGGGGAGGACCATTGCGCAGTGGGCTCACACTTGTTATTTATTGGCACGCAACAACAAACAGTCAGGACTCGGTCGGTGCTAACAAGAGAAGAACATCTCTTGACGCCACTTACGCAACAACGTGCATGTTCCCCGATAGTTTTGGACGCAGAAGTATCGAATTACGGATGTGTAGTTGTGTTGGATTGATTCTTGTTAGGCGTGCTACTTGCCGAGCGGCGGGAAGTCGTCGTCGACAAACCCGCGAGTGTTGGCGTGCGGTGGCACCCAGTTCCCCTGCCGCGCCGACGGGCGGTTTTGAGGCGAAGGGTACCCGTACCCACCGCGTCCCATTATCATGGACGGCGGCGGGTTCAGCTGTGGTTGCTGCTGGAATTGATGTTGCGCGTGGTACTGTTGCTGTTGCGGGGACCTCTGGTACAGGTTGGTGTCTACTCTATTGTTGAAATCGGGCCCGCCAACATGATAGCGGCCGCGTCCCGCCGCCATTGGCATTGGCGGAGGTGGTGGAGGCGCAGTCTGTTGATGCTGGTATCCAAAAGACCGGTCGTGCTGGTGAGGCTGGTAATCGCCGTGTCCGAAGCGCCCAGCGCCGCCACCGCCACCAGCGTAGCGACTGCCATGGTACGGCGACTCGCCTCCACTCCCGCTTCCACTGGATGCACCACCACTGGAACGCGGGCGGAAGGCGTCATGGTTGCGCGTAAAGTCTGGATCGTTCATCTCCTGTTCGCGATTGCGCCACAAGACTTTGCTCTCTTTCCAGTTTGCTGCGTTGGGAGCACTCGGATGGGCCCGACGCGCGTATTCGATGCTGTTGGCTCCATCATTTTCTCCAGATCGGTCTTTAGGCGGGCGCGAATCCCTAGACTGCGATCCTGCCGCGCTTCCAC
Organism: Phytophthora chlamydospora; assembly: GCA_012295415.1. NCBI lineage: Eukaryota > Oomycota > Peronosporomycetes > Peronosporales > Peronosporaceae > Phytophthora > Phytophthora chlamydospora. The sequence goes on along the minus strand of JAABLK010000093.1, from coordinate 47,732 downwards.
TCGAAGTCGCACCGCCTCGACCTCGACCAAAGCCTCTGCTTCCATCCGGTCCAGTTGCTTGCCGACTGCCGTGTCTGGTGCTGTTATTGCCGGTGTTGGGTGCGCTCCCACTGCCCTCATGCGCCGACGAAGTGGTCGATGACGGAGATGACGACACAGATTCTGCGGCTGTGGTCGTATTCTCCTCGCCAAAAATCCTCGCGCGCGCCTCGGCGTACGCGCGCTCGCGGTCCTGTAATGAAGGGGTGGCCTTATCCGCATTTCCTCGTCCTCCATTGGCACCAGGCCGCGGTGCACTGCGTTTGCGCATCATAATCCTCGGAGCGGACGCCGGCGTAATTGCGGGCGTCTGCCTGTCCGGCGACAGGTCGATGAGCAGCACGCGCGGCACCGTCGACTGCGGCGTTTTGAACAACGTAACTACACGCGCCGAGCTGTTCTCGTACGGGTTGTAATCCGCCGTCTGGTGTTCCAATCCGCAGCGCTGCGCCAGGCGGTGCACGATGAGCCGGTGGTACGACGACAGCGGCGGGAAGTTCAGGTGTGGCTCCCTCGGGTTCTTGAGGAAGCGCACGATCTGATCTTCAAATTTGAGCAGCGTCAGGCGCTCGCGGGCGTTCTCCAGACCGGCAACGAGCACCGGATCCAGCGGTCCGTGAGCACTTGCAGTGGCGGTTCCAACGGGGCCACTGGACTCGTAGTTCCCGCCATCATCTGAGGCCACAGGTGGATGCAGGAGACGCAGACCTTGCATGGCTTGCGTGGCGCCATCCACGTCACCAGGAGAAGGCCGCGCAGCAATCGAGACGGAACCGGCCGCTCGCGTCGCGATAGTGTGGCCGGCACTGCTGCTCTCCCAGTCGTCGTGGTCGTTGCCAGGCGCTGGCGTCGACGCGGACGTGCGGATCATTAGTATTCCCACACGGTAATGAGGAGTTCAGACTTGCGGCGCTAGAAGGAGAAGAAGCAGAGACTCGGGGACTTGCTCGGGTTGGGCGGGGGGAAGTGAGCTGCTCTGGTTGGTTTGGACTCCCGTCCCTGTGGAAACGAATATAGTCTGCGACAAATCGCCTACGACGGGCATGTCGAAGTTTTGACCGCTTGTCAAGTGGAGACCGGGACAACTTGGACGTCTTGTTTGTAACTTTGGACAAGGAGCTTCTGCTGACGGGTCTGAGCAAGCGGAGTGGAGTGAAGTGCTCCTTGCGGGGCTCCTCGCTCTCTGCGCGCGCAGAGAATTACTTAATAGACTAATATTACCTTGGGTGCGTCGGTGCCACAATGGCACGGACTCGCTCCTTCGAACGGAGCGCGACGCTGATACTGGGCAACGACAGCTCGTGGTCTGCGCCGTCGTTCAGATACGATCGCTTGGTGCATTGCCACTTGACGACGAGGAGGTCTTGGATCGGTGGTGGCGGCTCTTCCTGTCGGAATGCTTCATCGCGAACTGTTTCTTCGGCACGCGCCAGCCAGCTCCGTCGAGATAGACGTCGTGGTAGACGTCCGGGTCTCGGCGTCGAGGCCGCTCGCCGGACAACGACGTTGGGTTGGCAGCAGCAACAGCACCAGACTGAGCGATTAGTGGGTCGACCCCGTGACGCACCGTGTGCACGTCGGCCGGGTCGAACTCCTGATGAGCTTCTCGATCGTAGTAGCGCTGCAGCGTGTGGCGGATCTCCTCCCGCTTGGGGTCCTCCTGACGGATCACGCGGACGCGCTCCATGGACGAAGCTTCCTGACGCCGCATGCGGTCGTATTCCTCGGCTTCCTGGGCCTGCAACTCCAGCGCGAACGTGTAGTCCGGGTCGTCGTCCTCGTCGTGCACCGTCACTTCCTGCTGGATGACGCTCATGACGCCCGAGCTGTTGCCCGCCGGCACCTCCACGAAGCACCAGCCCGTCTGGCGGTCTTCGCCGCCGAAGCGGCCCTCCACCTCGCGCTGCCACTGCTCCTGCTCCTCTCGCTGCAGCTTGGCCGCCAGCTCCTCGTCCATCACGTCGTGCAGCTTGACGGCCACGGGCGACGCCGCACGCGCCACTGCGGAAGAGGAAGTAGCGGCGCCGCCGCCCCATGCGCTTCGCCCCGAGCTCATGGCACTAATAGAATAAAAGGATCGATTGCAGAGGCCCACGAAGCGGCCCTGACGTAGCGTGACGTAATAGTCCGTGGGTAAGAAGAAGCCCTGGTTGACGTGTGTGGCCTTGTTGCATTCGCTCGCTGCAGTTCCAGAGCGATAGTCAAAACGTGAGTGAAGGTGGATATACCGGATGCATTCGTATAAGTGCGAACACGGGTAATGACCAGAACTGGGTCTTGCTCGCCATCGACCGTCGGCTGGATATAGTGTGGCGACAGCAGCACGGTTGACGTGCGTGCTCGAATGCTGTCTCGCCGCTCGTCGTCGGGGCGTCGCGGATCCTCCGCGCGCGATCTCGGATCGGTGGCGCCACCGCTCTCGTCTGTCGACATCGAGTGGCGTCGGGCGCTGACAATACAGGCGCAAGGCGTTCTCTCGCCGCTTGCGCACGAGGGGCGGACGTGCATACGCTGGGCGGCAGCGGGCCAGGCGAGCCGTAACCAGAAGCAGTCTGACCGGTCCTGTCCTGGTAGAGCAATCGAAAATGTTTCGACGTTGAAGAGCTCGACGTTCCCCGCGGCTGGCAAAAGGCAACTTCCGCTGCAACAACAATTGAAGACCCCCTGGCAGTTGGGCGGATCTTTTGCGCTCCGTTTTTTGAGATCAGAGTTTAACTGGGCGTTCGTATGCCCGCTGCTGAATCGGCGCGGCCAACGTAGCGTCCGTAACGGCTTTCTTCTCCTGAAAAAACACTCAGCTCGCGGGCCACGAGCTCTCAGCGCTGCACCTGCATCGTGCAGCCTGCTCTGGCATGAATCGCCTCGCCGAAAATTTTGCCCACTCAACTACGTTGCGAAAGTTCTCGGTCTCCGAGTCTTGGTCTCCTTTGCTTTGGTCTCTTTCGCAAGGCATGTTGTTGGCCCCGCCGGCAATAGTGTACGTAATGCTGGCTCCGCGACCCGAGTTGACCCTTCTCGGCCAACAGCACACTCACGATCGCACTCCAAAGCTCCGCAGCCATTTTGTCGTCTTGCAAAAGGCAGTTTCGCGCGAGGATCCGCACCTTCTTTCCTCTCTTCGTGTTCCCACCTTCTGCGGCAGACCAGCCACTCCACTCTCGCCGTTCTTCTCGCATCACTTCGCCATTGCACGCGTCTAGCAGAGAGCACCAAAGCAACCAGTTCAAATGCCCATGCTGTCGTCGCTGTCCGACATGCTGGCGTGGAAGCCCGCGCGCAAGCCCAAGCCGCGGCGCGCGCCCACCGCCACGTCTGAGCTGGACGACTCGAGCGACGACGTGTCCGAGACCGAGAGCGCCGAGTCCAGCGCGTCGGGCGCGCCCTACCTTTTGCGCCAGCAGTCCTGCCCCTCGGCGCCGCGCAAGAACCGCCTGGACACGCAGCCTGAGAGCGAGGACGTGGCACGTCCGGCCCTGCAGGCCGTCTACTCCTTCGCCCGCGCGGGATTCACGTCCTCGTCCAAGCTTTTCCTTGTCAAGCCGCGCCACGTCTCTAAGACGACGCGCGCGGACTCGGTCGCCCCACGGAAGCCGCACTCCCGCAGCATGGACGTCATCTCAGAGCAGGATCTATTGCCGTCCAAGGCCGCGGGCGCGCGCGTCGCGACCCCCTTCGGTCTTGGCAAGATCGTCGCCGTCCGTGATGAGGACGGCGTCGCCGCCATCGAACTGCAGGAATCCGCGGGGCTCTTGTACCTCAACGCCAAGGAGATGGACAAGGTGCAGGTCATCCCTGCGCTGGTGGGCGAGCGCGTGCACACGCCGTCCGGCTCCGGCCGCGTCTTGAAGTACGATCTGCGCGAGCAGCTGTATACGCTGCGCCTTGGAGCAGGTGGCGGTCTCGGTGAGTACGAGCTTCAGCTCCGGCCGTCCGATGTCCGAGTGGTAGACAGCAAGCAATCGGACGCCGGACGCGCCTCGGAGCCGCAGCGGCGTCCGCGCGGCATGTCCGAGGGCAGCCACGTGGACTGGGAGTCGAGACGCACGCGCTCCAGACTGTCCAGCGCTAGTTCTACTACCGGTGTGGCGGGTCTGACGATGCTGAAGAACATTGCCACCACGTCCTACACGTTCGTGGCGAGCAAGTACCACCAAGGGCAGCCCGTGATCACCAAGTTTGGCGCCGGCCACATCCTCTCGGTCGACCCGCAGCGTTGCACCGCCCAGGTTCAGCTCGTGTGGGGAGCGGTCGCGTTCCTCAACGCTGGCATGATTGACTTCTACCCGAAGGCGCTGGAGGGCACCGACGTGCAGACCAAGTTCGGATCGGGGGTCGTCATCGGCCTCCGACCAGCCGATGCCATCTACACGGTGCGTCTGCACGAGCCGCAGCCTACTGGGAAGTCTGACGTGGTGTTCGTTCATGAGTCGGACCTGCATCGCAGCCGGAAAATCGCAGTCACGGCTGCGAATGTCCGAGACAGACTGAAGGCGATGGCGCAGCGACGATTCGGTGAACGCATTGTGGTGGCACACCAGCATCACGAAGAGGAGCCCAACTCCGCAGGCATCTAAGCTTGATCGAGACGGCCTTGGAGTTCATTTTTGATGAGAGCGATGAAGAGAGAGAGAGAGAGCGAGAGTGCGCCACGATCCTGCCTTTCTCTCCTCCTTCCACTCACTCATTTAGTTTGTTATTGTGAGTATTTCCACCCGAGCAAGTTCACCGCACACACGCAGCTGAGCGATGTAAGCTGCTCTGACAGTGAGCTGATCCGATCGAGCGCAGCGCCAGCCAGACCAAACAAATTCGACGCAACCTCCAAACTGATTCAGTCAACGAGGTACATATAAATGGCGATGCCAATATATGCCGCTTTGTTCCGAAGGGAAAAGAAGCTAAAGACAAGCTTGGATTTTCATTTGTAGTAGGAAGTTTACATCAGCTCAGCACTTCAGCGCTGTGGAATCTTTCAGATGACGCGAACCGATAGTGCGAGGTGCGAGGTTAGGATTGAGTATTGGCGCTGCCTCCTCTCGTGGCAGGTGTTCGTTGCCAGTCGGCCCCCAGGAAAGTCGTGTACATACAACTTTCGCTCTTCTTGACTACATTTCCATCACGATACACGAGATCGAAACCGCCCACATGCTCACGGACGACCCCCTCCGGTTTCCTGCACCAGCAAACGTCAATACGACCCTCAACGGTTGACCCCTTCCCTTCCCCAGACGTACTTGTTTTCAAGGTCGATGATGTCGAGCATGTCGTTCAACATGCCACACTTCAACTGGTAGTCTGATGAAGTGTTGGCAGAAAGCTAAGCGATAGAGCAGTTGTTATCGGCGTTAGAGTTGAGCTGTGCAGATGAACCCCCCAAGCACTTTAATCTACGCACCGATGGAGACGCATTCACCTCCAACAGCCACGGTTTGAGGTTTTCGTCAATCATGACGTCGTAGCCGTAGAGCTCAAAGCAGTGTTTGTCGTTCATGATGATCTTCTCAACACTATCGAAGAAGACAAATAGTTTCCTCGATAAGCTCGGTCCCATGTGAGATGTATGCTGGCCTTACTTACCTTAGTAACGACTTGATGATCACGAGTTGAATTTCGTAAAAAAGCTTGTTGATCCGCTCAGGACCATGCTTCGACATCATGAACAACTTCAAGTTGCGCAGATCCCACTTTCCTCCGTGCTGCACTCGAAGATACAAAAGTAAGTGGATAATATCTCGAGCACAGTTATTATAGTTCACGTTTTCCTACCTTTTTGTTGTAGTTCTCAGAAGTTTTCTGGACAGCAACATTTGTCAGGTGGATGAAGGAGTTGGCGATGTCGCTGTGGTTGTTCGAGTAACGGGCATTGGTAAAACGCGCAAAGCCACCGCGGAAAAGGTAGATTTCGAGCGGGAAGAAGGACGACACAAGCGCGTACCTGCACCAGATCAACAGCCACAGAGCTCAACACGAGTAGCAGTAACAGAAGCATCAATGGTCGTGACGTACAGCCGCAAGTCGAATTTCTTGCCTCCGACTAGGTACGGGTTGGAGATGTAGCGCTGCACGACGTACGTCTCAACCTGTTGATTCTCCGGTCTCCAGCGGAAGTCTGTTCGCCAGTCGCTGATTTGGCTCAGTTTCGTGAACAGGAAGATGCCTTTGCCCTGGGCCCTGGGTTATTGCATGACAAAACAGCGTTAACGAGGCCTTCCAAGCGACTCGTATGAAGGCAAAGGGTGACCGCTGTTTCACTTACTTGCCGATCGGCTTCATGATCCAGACGCCCTGGTTGCGCTTGAATTCTTCGACAAAAATTGCATACTCACCCGGCAGAATATACGTAACAGGGAAAAAGTCATACGAGCCTAACACTGAATCGAGTTCACTCATGACTGTATCCTCCGACCTACAAGCAGAAAAGGTATTGTACTCTCAGAATACTAGTTGGGTCAAGCCTAGAACAGAAAAGATAGCTAAACACTGACCTCGCTTTCTTGTCCATTTGCCTTTTTGCTCTCTTCAGGTTCTTGATGAGCAAGTCTTTCCGGCACAGCTTCAAGGAAAAACACAACCAGGTGACTTAAACTCGGCGTGTCAAATGCATAACTTCTAGAGTAGGAGATTATTACCTCCCGTCCGTTCCGATAGTGGTTCACTCGCTGTCCATTCTCGAGGTGCACGGTGTCCAGCAGGTCGTAGATGTAATCGCGGTCAGCCCAGTAAAAGTCCCAGTCGTTTTCCGTTGTTTCTTTCCACCCCCGACGCAGCAACGTGTCGTAGATGGTGTTGCGAAAGGTAGTCTTAAAGCGCATCACACTGGTAGTGCCACCGCCAGCTCCAGCACCGCCGCCACCACCACTGGAAATACCACCTTTCCCTTTCGAAGCGCCAGCTCCACTGCCAGAACCGCTGATGCTACTCCCAGAAGCCAAACTTCCACCCTGACGAGCTTGACTAGAGCCGCTTGGCTCACTTCCACTTCGAATCTGTCGTGTGGCCCTCGATAGACCACTGCCATTTCCGCCAGCGCTGGATGGGATTCCATCGGGCTTCTTGTCTGCAACCGGCATTGTTGGCGAAGAGCCCGGCAAATACTGAACAGGCGAAGCGCCGCGCAAAGGCGGTTTTGCGGCTCGACTGTTGCCAAGCTATTATATTCTGAACGTGTCAATCTTCCCCCATTCTCTTCGCTACTTGTGGTCCTCCTCTCAGGTGTACTTCACACCGCCCATGAACGTGCGTGGGTCGGGCGCTGCGCCATTAAACTCAGCATTGGAGAAGTCGAATCCCGGGTTTTCCTCCTGGAAACGCTCGAGCATCATCTGCTGCTTGGTCGCTTCCTGCTGCATCGGGTCCATCTGCATCCAACATAGAAACACAAATGAGCAACACCCACGACGTCTGCACGCTATATCCACAAACCTCTCCGTGACCGACGAAGACGCTCGGCCAGATGAATCCCTTCTTCATTTTCTGCAGGTTGATGTTCAACTCCCCCGAATCTGAAATGCACAGCAACGTAAGAAACCTAGGCATCGTTCTCAACTCTTCTACCAACAAATCTATACTCAACACACCCAGCATCCAGTAGCTCTCAGCAACTACCACGGAGCTCGCGAGGTCGTGCTGAAAGCATAAAACAAGTTCCAACACGTCAACATCATGACAATAACAACGTTGATAGCCGTGCAAAGGTCCGTACGTTGAGGAACTTGTCCGCAACACCACGCAGACCCAATGACACGTGATTGGTGGCGATCTCGCACTGGATCTGCTGCGCGGTGATGCCCGGCGGAGGCTTGATGAAGACGTTCACCTCCTCCAGCGACTGTTCCCACTCGTAAACGACGCGGCCTGCAACATTGAATGAAGCACGATGAGTGTGAAATAAGTGACAGGGTATGCTGCTACGAGGCATGTATATGCAGTGACAGACGCACCTTCGTGCTTGAATTCGCGGCGCTGGCTCACGGTCGCCATTGCTGTCGATGGTCTTCAATTGCTGGGATCTGAAATCGAAAAAAAATGGCGGATCGCACTGGTGCGACCTTCGCGCCACATTTCATACAAGAATCAAGTCAAGGTATTTTTCAACGACATCAAGCTTTTTCCAGCAAATATTTTGCCACTTTTCAGCAAGAACGAAAGCAGCATTGTCCACAGTAGAAGTGCGTGCACCTTTCACTTCGCGAATACTTTTAAACATTTCGCTGCTTAGGTTTCATCTTCCATCAGCCTACTCTGCCCTGCTCTCACGTCTGCCATTATCGTTGATGGACTTGCACACGACAAGCTGCAGTGATTAATATATGCAGCGATTTATTCCACTCGCCGCCTATCCTAGCCGGATCGAGACCGCATTCAGCCGAAGAATAGGAAGATTTTTAGGCGCTGGCAGCACCCATCGCCAACCAGACGGAGGCCACCGCAGTCCAGCAGCAGGTTCTGGGCAGCGACTAGAAGCTCAGTCATATTGGATCTATCCACTGCGGTCTCCGTGAGCCCAACTTTTTTGCAGGTCGCCACGCGAGCCTCGCCGAACTGGTTGTTGATGTATGCTGAGAACGCGAGCTTCTCCTCCACTGACCACCGCGTGAACACGCTGGAACGCATTCTGGGCTCTGGGATACAGTTGCTGCTAAGTTGAAGACTGCTCACGCCGCGAGCAGCTCCTTCAGACAAATCTTCGTCACGGACACCGTGGTCATATCCACGCGTTCCTATAGATCGCCGCTGCATGTGCGCTCGACGACGAATATGCGACTTGTAGGCGTCTGTTTGGCCTACCAGCCTCTCCACCAGTTCATCCAGCGCGCGGTTGCGCACGGGCACTGTCTTCACGACGTCACGGCACTCTGGACATGACAGCGAGGAGCGGAACCAGTTGCTGATGCAGTATCCACAGAACGTATGCGAGCACGGCAACGTCGCACTGCCGTGAAAGTACTCGAGACACACAGGACACATCATCAGCCGCTCGCGCTCCTCTTTCTCGTGTTCCTGGGCTCGTTTGGCAGAGCTGGTATCTCCATCAATCGCCGCAGCTTCCTCTTCGATTGCGCCACCTCGCCGGGAGCGTTTCCTCTGCTGACTATTGGGCGTTTCCTGTTGTTTGTTCTTCTCCACATTCTCGTTCTCAGCTGGTGTCCGTTGCGGGCTGCTGCGACTGCGCTTCTGGGGTAGACTTTGCGGAGGCGGCGTCATCATGTTGCCATCCGTACTGCCTGGTATCGCCACTAGCGATCGACACCCGGTCCTTTCGAGCGCCGGGCTTCCGGCAAACGTTGCTGCTGATCTGCCGAAACCTGTTGCAGCAACTACTGGCGTATTTGCCATTGCCACGCGACGTGGTGAGCGGCGCGCTGGCGACGACCTTGGGGTCGTCGTCCGGCGGTGCAGCGGCGCAGGTAACGGCGCATTGGCGCGTGCCAGCGCCTTGACTACAATGCAGGAGTGATCTTGGTCGGGAAACTGCACCAGCAGCCGCACGCACTGGCGCATGGCCGATGCCAGCACCACCTCGTCACCGTGGTGCAGCTCGCGGTTGCCTCCCTTGGGCAGGTCCACGCCATTCACTGCCGTGCCGTTCATGGTCTCCAGGTCGTAGATGATCCAGCGTCGCTTGCCGCGGCCGGACGAGGCCAGCGTCTCCGTGAGAGGGACGATGCCCACGTGACGTTTGCTGACGGTGCGCGTCTCCTCGGACGTGGCGATACTGACCTCGCAGCCGCGGCTGCGGCCCACGCAGAAGGCGGCCTCGAACTCCCACGAGCCCATCATGATGTCGGGCAGCATGTTGAAGCCGCGAGAGCCTGTCGAATTCGGTAGCGGGGTTGGGAGGGTCTGACTAAGTGCTGGAAGGAGGCCGATGGCGCTCGTCGTCGCGTGGCTGGGGCAGCAGAGCGTGGACAGCGACGGATATTGAACGGGGAAGCGTAGAGAGCGCGCTGGAGAGGGGTTATGACGCCTGCGGGGCACGTAGCGGACGTCGGAAGGAGGCGGGACAGGCGCCGTCGCTTGGTGCTGGCTGGGACTGAGTCGTCTGGCGGCTTTACTGATATTTTTGACCAATGGGAGAAAAGGTTTCTGCGATTGGATGAAAGTCATGAGCGTGTTGATACTGAACTTGGGTCCACAGTATTCTACATTGGAAGCAATTCAAATGACAAAGCACCGGATATCACTGGAAACGAGAAGTTAATTAAAGATATCATTCATTCTGTGTAGGCCACATTATATAGCAGAGGCTTTAGACATGCTTGTAAAGAGGATTCAGCGCCGTGATCTTATCAATCCAGGGGAAAAGAAGGGAGGTGACCTGCCATTTTCCACAGTGCCAGTCGAAGAGAAAGCTTTCATTTCCGTAAGATCTTCCTCTCTCTCCACCATGAGCGGCAAGAGCATGATCTCGCTCGAGGAAGGCTGGGACCAGGAGATCAAGCCCAAGGCTATCGACGTGCTGCTGGACATCCTGGACAAGGGCTTCGACCAGGTGAAGGTGTCGCCCTTCCCGCCCAACGCCTTCATGCCCATCTACACGACGTGCTACAACATGTGCACGCAGCGCTCGCCGTACAACTTCTCGGAGCAGCTCTACGACCGCCATGGCCAGACGTTCGACACGTATCTGGAGCAGAAGGTGTTGCCCAGTCTGGAGAACGCCCACGACGAGTTCTTCCTGCAGGAGCTGGTCAAGCGCTGGACCAACCACAAGCTCATGATGAAGTGGATGACCCGCTTCTTCATGTACCTGGACCGCTACTACGTCAAGCACCACTCGCTGCCCACGCTGGACGACGCCGGCCTGCAGAGCTTCGACCGCATGGTCTTCCAGAAGGTCAAGGTGCGCGTGAAAGACGCCATGATCGAGCTCATTGAGAAGGAGCGTAACGGCGAGATCATCGACACGACGCTCATGCGCAGCTGCGTCGAAATCTTCGAGGTCATGGGCATGAAGTCCCTGGACGTGTACCAGAGCTGCCTGGAAGCCGACCTCGTGGCCACCAGCGCCACGTATTACGAGCGCAAGTCCAAGGGCTGGCTCAGCGAGGACTCGACGCCCGCCTACCTGCAAAAGGTTGAGGAGGCTCTGCAGAGCGAGCGCAACCGCGTCAACGTGTACCTGCACAAGACCACGGAGCCCAAGCTCATTAAGAAGCTCGAGGGCGTGCTGCTTGAGGCCGCGCAGAAGGAGCTTATTGAGCGGGAGAACTCGGGCGTCATTGCGCTCTTGAAGAACGACAAGCTCGAGGACCTGGCGCGCATGTACCGCCTCTTTGCGCGCCTCAAGAACGGCCTCGAGCCCATCGCTGACCTCGTGCAGCAGCACATCACGGCCGTGGGCAACGACATTGTGGCCAAGCGCGCCAACGCCGTGGCCTCGGGCAACGTGCGCGATCCTGCGTCGGACCCCACGTTCATCAAGGACATTCTTGCCATCCACGACAAGTTCCGCAGCATTGTAAACGAGCAGTTCGCGGGCAACTCGCTGTTCCAGAAGGCCCTGAAGGAGGCCTTTGTCGAGTTTGTGAACAAGGATGTGGGCCCGGACAGCTCGGCGAAGCTCATGAGTACGTTCTGCGACCGGATCTTGAAGACTGGCGGCGAGAAGCTCAGTGACGAGCAGGTGGAGGACTATCTGGAGAAGGTCGTTTTCGTGTTCTCGTACCTCACAGACAAGGATCTCTTCGCCGAGATCTACCGCAACCAGCTGGCCAAGCGTCTGCTGAACCAGCGGTCTGCCTCTGCGGATGCCGAGGTGCTCATGATCGGAAAGCTGAAGCTGCGGTGCGGCGCTCAGTTCACGGGCAAGATGGAAGGCATGATGAACGACCTCGCTATCGGTAGTGATCACCACCAGGAGTTCGAGGGCTTCTTGAAGAAGCACCGCGAGGACGAGTCGAACGAGGCCCCGAACCTCGAGTTCAGCGTGCAAGTGCTGACGACGGGCTACTGGCCGTCGTACCGTATCCTGGAGGTCACAATGCCGCCGCTCATGGTGCGATGCATGAACCTGTTCAAGGTGTACTACGACTCGAAAACGAGTCATCGTAGACTGCAGTGGGTGCACTCGCTTGGTAACGCGACGATCCGCGCCAATTTCCCCAAGAAGAAATGGTACGATCTGCAGGTGACCACTCTGCAGGCTGTGGCGCTGCTACTGTTCAACGAGGGCGAGGGGGCGCTGTCGTTCGAGGCTGTGCGCGAGTCGCTGAACCTGACGGTGGATGTGGTGAAGCGTATCATGCACTCGCTCTCGTGCGGTAAGTACAAGCTGCTGACCAAGACCCCCACTGGCAAGACGATCTCTACCAACGACCAGTTCGCTGTGAACCGCACGTTCGCGTCGCCCATGCGCAAGCTGCGTATCCCGATGGCTTCTCTGGAGGACAGCCACAGCCAGAAGAACGTGGAGGAGGACCGCAGCATAGCCATAGAAGCCGCGATCGTGCGTATCATGAAGGCGCGGAAGACGCTGCAGCACCAGCAGCTTATCTCGGAGGTGCTGAGCCAGCTGTCTTTCTTCAAGCCGAACCTGAAGGTCATCAAGCGCCGTATCGAGGCTTTAATCGACCGCGAGTACCTGGAGCGGGACCCCGATCAAGCCAACACGTACCGCTATCTCGCATAAGCGACTTGCCGTTCGCCCGGCTCCCATTATGGCTGCAGCGCAGGACAGGAACTTGAGTCGGAAGTCTAGCGCAATAAAAGGTGTTGTTGGTCATTACTTGGTGGTCTGGTCGAATGAAGCACAACAACGTCAAGTCGAATGAAAGTTTCTCTATCAAAGGGGGCCGATTACAGTGTGCATCTACTTCTTGAAGAACCGGTTGAGCGCCGTGGGCGCGCTCTCCGCCTTCTCGTTCCACTCGCGCTGCTGCACCTGCCGTTCCTGGCGCTTCTCCTTGTTGGCTAGCTGCTCGCGGAACTGCTGCTTCTGTGCATCGACAACGTTCTGCTGCTTCTTGCGCAGTCGCCGCGACGGACGGTTCTTGCCGCGCATTTTCTTCTTGGGCTTCTTGGCCTCTCCATTGGCGCGCTGCATCTGGTAGATCTTCTTCTCCTGCTCCTCGGTCGGGTCCATGTCCACACGACCGATGGCGTTCGGGTCCAGCGTGATCATCTCCGGACGGATCTTCTCCAGCAGCGAGCGCACCTCGGACTCGTCACGCTGCTTGTGGTTCTCGTACGGGTTGGCCTCGTACGTGTCGAAGTTGGGCTCACCAGCGCCAGGAATTACCACCGAGTTGAAGCCCGTCGCGTGGCCAATGCCTAGCACGTCTTCAAACGGGCGGAAGGCCACCGAATTGATCATCGAGCCTGGAATCTGGTACGTCATGTATGGCCGGATGGGGGAGCCCGACGAGAACGCGCTCTTGAGCACGTGCACGTTCGGACCGAAGCCCACCGCCACGAGTCCGCGCTGACTCACACTCATGGTGTTGGCTGCAGCAGTCAGGTAGTAGCTGTTCAGCTCTTGGTACTTGCGGAGATCAAACACCTTCACCTTGCGGTCCGCACCAGCCGTGACCAGATACTTTCCGCTGTTGTCGATGCCCATGGAGCGGACTGAATAAAACAACATCCAATGGTAAGCAAACCTACGCAACCACACATCGTCAGGTAATGCAGAAGCAACGTACTTGGCCCCTGGTGGCACTGCATCTTGACGACCGCGTCCGACATGTTAGGCGTCCAAAGCGTCACGATACCGCTCGCGTGGCCCAGATTCACCACGGCGTTCCACGGGTTGAGCGCCATGGTGTCGCAGAGTCCCTGCTTGGTGCGGTGCGTGGACACTTGCTTGCCCTCCGTGACGTCGTGGTAGGAGAGCAGGCCGTTGCCGCTCACCGTCGACAGCAGGAAGTGGTAAGGCAGGAACTCCATCTTGCGCGGCTCCGGGATCGTGCGGATGCAGTGCGCCTCGGCGCCCGTGTTGTCGTATATGTACACGTGCTTCTTCTGCGCGGCCGCGAAGAGCGAGTCGTTGTGCAGGAAGCTGATATCGCGCACCAGGTCGTTGGCCTGGAACTCCGTCGTGAGCTTCATGCGCAGCGTGTCCATCTGCGCCAGGTGGCCCTTCTGGCTGCCGAGCAGCATATTGCGGCCGTTACGCGTGTACTTGACGCGGTAGGCGCCGTAGTCCGGCAGGTCGAGGCTGAAGATCTTGCGCGCCGTGTTGAGGTCCACGTTCTGGGCCAGCTGCTTCTGCGTGAACTTGTACGTCTTCTCGAGCCCCTCAGCCTCCAGGAAGCCCACCTGGTCGGGCAGCAGGATCTCCGACTTGGCCGCCGACTCAGCCGCCATCTTGTGCTTGTCATTGGCGCGCTGCAGCGAGCCGCGTAGCTTCTTGTCGCGGATGCCACGGATGCGGTGCTGCGAGACGCCGCCGCTGCGCGTGTACTTGCCCACGTGCTTGACGGGCTGGGCCTTCTCCTTCTTGGACTTGCTCTGCTTGCCCACCTGGCTCAGCCGCTTGGGCGCCTCGCGCACGATCCGCTCCACGTCCTCATGCTCCGAGCCGCTGTCCGCCATGGTGTCAACGTCAGTGGAGACCGAGATGGAAATGGCTGGTGAAAGCCTGCCGCTGAAAGGTGGACGGCAGAAAGGAATACTATATTCCCTTCAACAGGTCAACACAAAATGCAATACCATATGGTACAATACAATATAATACAATATTATTGTGATTGTATGTAATGTATCGTACACAAAATGGATACCCATGACTGCACGGGCAGATTGCCATCTTTAGCTGCTACGCGACGCGCACCGAAGACCTTATTCATGCTGGGGGTGTCACCAGCATGACGGTTTTCCGCTCGCATCGAATTGGTGTCATTGCAGATACCCTCGGTCCTCCATACTTAGATGCAGACAAAACAGACCAGCACGAAAAGCCAGAGGCCATAAATGATCGTCCCACTATTGAAAGCACAGTTCTTTCCAGGACGGAGCCGCAATGGTACAGTCGCGATAGCGTCCTATCCGAGCCAATCACTGTTTTGGAATCGGTCTCAGCAGATTTCTTCGTCCCGAATTAGCTGGTGTCGGACCTCGTCACATCGCCACAACCCTGGCAGGCACTTCCTCACAATCAACCGAACCACAGCGCGCGCGCACTGTACTCTGTCGGCCATGCGGGTACGTTCGCGTCGCTCTAGCTTCGCCCAGCGGCGCCTGCTCCGGCCCCCTCCGGCCTCTATCGATAGCTAAGCGCCTCATGCTCACACGTCTCTCTTGGCTGCTCTTTTGTGCGTCTCAGCGTCGACTTTTGCGAGGCGGCGGGAGGCACATGTACGCGGCGGCACTGCTGCTGCTACTGGCCTCCGCGTCGACTCTACCCGTCCGGTCCGCAGCCGACGGTGGGCAGTCTTCTATTCCCCAGTGTCTTAGTTCTTGATCGCGGTCTCTAACGTCTCTATTGACCTTGTCTTACGCGCAGAAGCAGAGGTGCTGCTAGACTCGGTACCAGCCGTAGCGGCCCTGGAGAAGCGTGTGATAGAGATCGAGTTCGAGCAGATGACAAGGATAGCAAGGGGCGACGTGGCAGCGGACGGCCGCAGTCCCGTCGTCGAGGGACGTGAAAAAGTAGAAATGCTGCTGAATTTCGTGGACGGGTCGGAATCGACTGAGTGCTCGGGCAGCGCAGGAGACGCACAGACGATCGAGTTTCCTGACTCACAGGATTGCAGCCAATCTGCCAGTATCAGCGGAGCGGCGTCGGGCTCCAACTCGGCGGAGAACGAAGACGCAGTTTTCGGCATCACACTGGGTTCGGACGGTCTCGAAATTTCTATTGGATCAGCAGGAATCGCAGTAGGATCATCCGGCATTGACGTCTCGGCAGGTTCCACAGACATGTCGATTGGTTCAGGAGGCGTCGATGTCTCGGTGGGCTCGCGGATCGGCGTTGCTGTTGGATCCGACGGTCTCGATGCGACGGTGGGGTCCCACGTGGGGGTCTCGACAGGATCGCATGGCCTGGATGTATCGGTGGGCTCACATGACGTGGATGTCTCGGTTGGATCAGGTGGCATTGGTGCCTCCGTCGGGTCTGGTGACCTTGACGCCACTGTTGGCTCGCACGGGGTTGATGTAGACGCCAGTTCTGGAGATTTGGATGCTTCGGTCGGATCTCGTGGTGTTCATGTTGGCGATACTTCGTCGGGTGTGGATGCTTCTGTAGGTTCACAGGGCATCCATCTCAGCACCAGCTCGTCAGACGTTGACGTTTCGGTCGGATCGCAGGGTCTTCACCTTGGAGATGGCTCCACGCATTTCGACGCCCCGGTAGTTCCTGAGGTCATTCAGGTCACTACCATTCCACCCGTCATCAACGTCCCTATTGCCACTGGTGCCACACAACCCCCCACGAGTACTTCGCAGGTGCAGGTGGATGGGAGTTCTGACGGCGTCCAGGTGATTGTCGGCACTACTGAAGACAGCGCTTCTGCAGCAACGTCTGAACCTTCGGGATACCCTGAAGAACGTTCTAGTATCCCCAAGGATGCGGCCACAGAGAGCACGAACGCCTCGATCCCAGTGACTAAGGAAACGCCTGCGCCTGCAGTATCGAACAATCTAACTGCCTCCGCAGAGGAATCGGCGGTGTCAACGGAAGCATCGTCGCCTGTGAATGCTACCTCAGGATCACACAGCGGGTCCAGTGAGCCTATCAAGGTTTTATCGCTTACTGCCAGCAACAGTTCATCAAGCGAGTCCGAGTCAGCAAGTGGGAGTGAAAGCTTGGTTAGTATTGTTGTTGTTCGGTTGCTGCAGTTTTGCCCTTATACTGACTGAAGTGTGTCTTTCATCAATGTTGTGTTTTTCTTAGTGGAGCGGAAGCGAAGACTACATCCCCTACACATCCACCTATTGTCGGTGCAGCGCGAGTGAGTGCCAAAACGAGTATCCTGGGGAGACCGATGTTACGTGCGAGAGCAAGCTGTCCGATGGCTCTTGTCCGTCGGGATTCAAGACGTGCGTGTCGACAGATTCCTACAAGGTATCGACATCTACTGTCACTCCTAACAGTGTCGCTGAGGCCACATTCACTCTTTTGGCTGCGGATGTCATTGGAGCATTTTACAATCTTGGTGAGGAGGATCCTCTAGCCCGTAAAAGCAACTGGTGGATCACTATTTCGCTCCCTACTGGATGGAGGTTTGTTGCGTGGGAAAACACGGCAGCCGAAGTAACGCTGCGCGACGATACGGATGAAGATGTGTCTGCAGTTCGTTTGCACAACTGCGCAGAAGTGACAAGTCGCAGCAATTGCGGCGACGACAATCACCGGTTGGGCTTTATCGACGTGATGGATCTTCTCGAAGATCGCGAGGATTTAATGGCGTCAAGCTCGGGCGGGCCGATGTCCTTTGTCCTCTCGAAGAGTATCGTGACAGGCACCAGTGCGTCCGGCAGCTCTGTGGGTGTCAGCGTGTCGCTATCTTACGAGACAACAACAGGAACGCTCAAATCTGCGGCTACCTCCAGGCGCACGAGAGAGTTAGCAGTGATGGCTTCTGGCTCTGTTACTTCCAGTGAAGAGTTGAGCGCTCTGACTCTGGCGACAATGACATTGCCCTCTGTTCGACAAGGCCGCTTGGATTCGTCGCTTCTGTGGATGGAAGAAGACACGAAGATTATGATGTTGTCGTTCTCGACGTCGTCCATTGTCGGACCAAACTCCAACAACCCCAAGGTGTGCGTTGACATGCGCTCCTCATACTGCGCAAGCAAAGGACGCGAGCCTTCTTCAACAGTAAACTTTGGTTCTTCTGCGGAGGCTTCGTACGTCCAAGGTGGCAACCCGTTCCTTAACCTCTACGCGGATCCAGGTGAAACAAACTTGAACATCGAAAGCGACAACACCACGTATTTCTGCGTGGCCGACCTCCTTCCTTCGGGTGTCCAGACGAACGACTCGTGGGAAATCAGAACGACGTTCACTTTCCAGATTCAGGTGACCGATGTATCCTGGACTGGCGACGCAGACCAGAAGGATGACTTCACAAGTGGCTTTCGGTTGCCTCCACTCGGTGAAGTCACTCTCATGGACGATAACAACACAATGGGGAGCGACTGCGCACAGATTTTGGTGCACGAAAAGACATGTACGCACTTGCTGTTCCTCCATATTGATTCTGACAAACCGCTAAACAATTATGTTGTGTGTATTCTACTTTGTGCAATGCAGACTCCAAGTATACTCTGAGTGTGTACAGTGTGATGTCGATTACGTTCTTCGCTGTGGCTCTGGCCGGAGCTGTTCTCGTCACTCGAATGAACGGCATTTCCTTCTCAAGACCGACGTTCTACAACGACATGACGTCGCTGTCAGTGATGATGATCTTCGTGCTGTGTATCGTTGGCAACGCCATTTGGATTAGCGTGTCGACGAAGGCTTCATCGGCAAGTGGAACCGATATCTACTACCTGCTGTATGCGATTTCTGTCTGCTTCACGTGGACGATGATGACCTCAGTGTGCTTTCACTGGGGAACCGTCCTCTTCCATGACGTGGGGGCATCTGGACGTCTGCTTGTGTTCGTCGTCTATGTGATTATCAACGTGGCATTCTACGGCGTTCAGCTCTTTGGAGTTGTGAGTCTCACGGACTTCTACAAGTGCACGTACGACGACTACCTCAAGAACCCGTTCTACACGATGCGGCTCTGCTCGAACGATTATTGCCCCGACTTGCAGCCTACTCAGTGGAAGTACGCGGTTGACAACGTGTGCAAGGATGTTGGTTACTCGGACTGGTTCTTCCCGCTCCAGCAAAGTGCTGAGCTGCTCATCTTCCTTGCGTCTGTGGCGTTGTTGGTACTGGGAACATTCGTGATCCAGCGTGGCGTGAGACTGATTGATCAATCGGGCGACATTTTCGATGACCACGTGGTGAAGGTGATGAAGAAGTCGTTGATCACGTACCTGGTGGTAATTCTTTCGATCGCTCTTGTTCTCGGGACATCGTGCATCATGAACTCCATTCTCCACTGGAAGAACTGGAGCATCAATTCCGTCGTGTGGTACGTTTTCTCCATTTGGCTTCCGACGCTGGTGCCCCCGATTGCATTCCTGCTTCTGCAGTGGAATCCTCGGCTGCATGGCATGAATTGGAATCCGTCATTGCACGTGAAAGATCCTCAACTTCTACATCATACGATGTCCAGTATCTCTGATAAGGTTGAAAGCGGAAAGTTCGCCCTACCGGCTGATGGCAACGGTACTGGACTTAGCGATGGCTGGGCAGGCATTTTACGCTTTCCTGACACGGAGTACAACCCGATCGGTCAGGAAAGCGTTGATGGCACGCAAAACGTGCTTGCTCTCGCAGTCCAGCTTGTGTCGCCTATTCCTCTTACGCACGCGTGTTACGTCGAGCTCTACGTCGCGGAAAACACTTCGCCCGATGGTGAAAATGACGTGACAGGCGATGATTACTATGAAGACCTTCCGGTACTGAGCTACCGACGTTCCTCGATCAGCACGTTTATCGAGAGTGGTCTGCACCAGGAAGGACTTCTAAGTCGTCGTAGCCAGTCCTTGTCGCTGCTTGGTGGGGCCTTGCCCACTCCAGTGCCCGCTTCCAACCCGGCGGCAAAATGGTCGCGCGTGGGCTTCACGGAGACGGTTCTGCCCACGCTGGTGACTGGCAACTCTGAAAATGGCGGTAGCTCTGTGACGCAAATCGCTACGTTCTTGTCGGTGCTCCAGATCCCGGTGATGCCTGCCAATCCACTTCTTCGCTTCGTCGTGTACGAGATTCCGGAGAAGGCGTCATCACCATCCTCCGATGCCGATGCACGCGCGTCCCGCCAAATGATGCGTGCATCGTCCCGTCAGCTGGATGAGCGCGCGAGAGTCGCTCGTGTGTCTGGCATGGGTATGGCGCCACCGTCGCGGCCCAAGGTTTTCTGTGAATTCTCCTGCGCGTGCGACGACATGCTGTCAGCGAATGAGGTGAACCTGGTGGCGCGTCAGGTTTCCTACCGCACTCGATCGCCCATCCCGACAGTTCTCAGCGATGGAACTGGCAGCGAGTCACCGAATGTCGCGGCTTCTCTTGGAGCTGGTATCCCTGAGATCGACCCGTCGGTCCCTCGCTTGAAAGTCAAGTCTATGACGGTCTCGCCGCGGCAGCTGAAGGAGAACTCGGGGTTCTACATTACGAAGAGCTTCCAATTCGCGGAAGGAGACGAGATGGTGATTGAAGACATGATTGAGAGTCCGCTGACGAATGAACTGCCCCGCCAGTATTTGGAACTGCTCGTCACCGAGCGTGCCGAGGACCTCGCGCGTGCACAAGCTGACGCCGCCGGCTTTGAGGCGAGGGTGAAGAGTGGCCTTGTCGGCAATTTGTACGACAACTTGATCGAGCAGATCCAGGGAGAGAACGACCAAACAGTCGTTCAAACGTGGCTCAATGACCGCGTCCAGCAGCGCAAGATGTACGTTGAGGCGCTGCAGGAGTGCCATCAGTTGTGCATTGACCGTGCCGAAGAGGGACTTAATTTCAAGGCCAGCACCGAGAAGAAGAGTCTAGTGTTGCGGTTCCTGCCGATCAACCTGCACGTGCAAGACATGTGGGTCGGACCGACGGCCGATCTCCGCTCGCAGCGATCGAGAAGGACATCGCCTAATGTGAAGGTGTATCCGACGGTGACGGTGGGCGCGTTCTCTGCGCACTGCTTTAAGTTCCGTCACGGTGGGAGTATTCTGAGTCTGCGTTCAACATTGCAGAAGCGATCGTTGTCGCGTGTACAGAGTGATGTGTCGGACAAGAGCGGCGTCGACGCGGTGGACTGGACTAATGTGGACGTCCGTTCTACTGACGAGACAAGATGGCATCTCACGTCGCGCCTCGATATGTGCCTTTCGCAGGCGCTGACCACATTGGTCGCGTCCTTTTGCCGGCAGCTGGAGTACTCGTTGCAGCACTCGACGGACCGCACCTTCTTGCACACGATCGACTCGATTGGCTTCCTGTTCCAGGTTGAGTCGTTGTTGTCGACGCAGGGCAAGGAGATCGGCATGTTGGAAGACTTTTCTGCGGCCGTTGATGCGCTGAAACATGTGACGATTGTACTCGATACGTCGCCACCGGCTCATCTTCCTTCGACGCTGCTCAACCTGCACATGAAGAACACTTCGCTGCCCAGCGTGGTCTCCGTGCGCCTGAGTAAGGGGTCTATCAAGGGGACGTTCACCGTGGCAATCGGCGTGCGCTGCCCTGATGACGTCCGGATGTCAATCCCGAACACGATTCGGTCAGGAGGTGCCATTTCCGTCACGCCGGTGATCTTCACGCAGGGCATCAACGAGATGCAGACGTTGGCGAACAACGCTAGCACCAAGAAGACGACGCTGCAGGATATCATCAACCGCAAGAGCTTCTTCGTGCTGACTCGCTACGTGGAGAAGTACAAGCAGCTGGCGGCTCAAAAGGTGCGTGAACTGGGGTTGTGCCTATCGGGATGTTTTGCTGTTGTTTTTTATGCTAACATTGTGTTTGATGTTTCAATAGCCGGGTGCAGTGCCAACGCCAATGAGCACGATCGCACCACTAATGGAGTCGCTGGAGGGACGTATCGCCGCTGCTAGCAAGCGGCAGGTGGTCAAGTCGAAGCACCCGCAGATCATCCAGGAGAGCTCGCACTTGTGCCGACTGCTTGGTGCTGGCCGCGTGACGTCATGCAAGAGCGCCAAGGACCGCACGAGCATGTCCGTGACGCTGGAGCAGGTGCGGCTGCTGAGCGAATACCACGGACTGCCCGAGGAGTTCGCGGTGCGCACGGTGTCGACCATGCGCAGCAACGGCGTCCGCCTGGAGAACGCACTCAAGAACACCGGCAAGCGCCAATACGCCTTCAATGCGTTGCAGCGCTCACTGCTCCCGGACGAATACAAGTGCCCCGAAGGCACGTACGGCCGCGGCAATGTGAGCTAGAGAGAGACTGGATCGTGTCGTCCAGGCCGACATTACGTGATGTAGTCTGCGGACGCAACAATCCCCGCAGACTTCTGTGTCGAAGAACGCTGTTATTATTTGTGGGCCGAATACAATTTTGAAGAAACATGATTGAAGTGACAAGCTCGTCAAGGTTGTACATGCATTCCAGCTCTAGCGTCAGATTAGTTTATTGCCAAGCTGGCGCACAAGGTACTACGGTCGACGCTGATCAACTCCAACATTGTCGGAGACACTTCTTCAGCATCTCAATGGCCACCAGGAACTCTTGAGTCTTTGTACCTTTGAGGCATCGATTCTGGCTCCCATCTCCCAAAACACAAAACTCATTTTTTTTGTATTACTTCATCAATGTTTCCGATCCAACACATCCGCATACTGCCGTCTCTTCACATTGCAACAGCTGAGCTTTGGCTTCAAGGCATGTTGCACCTCCCCAAGGCATCGCAGATTCACCAAAAAGCGCATCCGGCGGGAAAAAACGGCGCTTTCAAAATCTCAATTTTGAAGAAAAAACCTCGAGGTTTTTTACAATCCGAATTTCCACTGGCGGCAAAAAAAGTTGGGCGCTTGGTCTCCATTGCCAAGAACACAAGACCGAGCCCCTTGTGAGCCCTTTGCCGGCCGATAGAGAGAGCCCCCTCCCCATGACGACCATGCCGACCGACATCGAGCGCATCGTGGACCGCAAGCTCATCAAGCAGCGCGTGCACTACTACGTGGTCTGGAAGGGATTTGGCCAGGAGAACAACACCTGGTACGAAGGAGTCTTGCGTAGCATTTTTTGTCTGTAGCTTATCCTTCACAAACTGACACCATTATTTGTATTATTGATTCAATACTGCAGGGAGAGCCGTATTGACCTCATGGCCGATGGCTACTCGGAAGTCATCAAGCGCTTCGAAGAGCGTGCGTAGCTCTTCAATCGACTGACTGCAGCAACTGCTCGAGGTGCTAACCATTTGTATGATAATTTTGTATTAATATACAGAACGTAAGAAGGAGGGAGGAGCTTCGACGCCCCGTGGCCGCAGCCCCGGCCGCTCCACCTCCAAAAGTCCTCGCAAGAGCAAGAGCCCTGGACGTGGCCCCGGTCGCCCGCGCGGCCGCCGCAGCCGCTCGCGCAGCGCCTCGGTGAGCCGGAAGCTGCCAGTAGACAACAATGAGGAGGAGGAGAGTGAGAAAAAGGAGAAGGAGAGTTCCAGCAGCTCCACCACTCCGCGGCGACGTAAGAGCGTGAAAAACAACGAGAACAACGATGAGAACGCTGTAGTGACGCCAAGACGCCGATCGACTCGGAAACACGCGGCGACGGAGGCGGCGTCGACCCAGTTCGTGACTCGTCTGGATGAGGACGACGACTCGGTGCTGCTGCGGTCAACCATGGCTGCGCTCGCCCCGCAGGTGCGCGAGATGGCTCCTCCCGCTCCACTGGCGGCGGAGACGGATGTGCACAAGAAGCCCGTCACGCTTTCCTACGAGGAGGACGAGGAAACTGATGTGCTGCTGAAGTCACAGAGCACGAAGGAGACTGCGTCCACCGAGACCAGCTCTTCGACGAGCTCAGTTCATGAACATGCGAGCCCGGCGCAAGAGGGTCTGATTGCCAAGGTGGTGGAGAGTGGCTATCTGGCGTCGTTCCTGAGCGTTGCCGCTGTCGTAGGTTCCCTCGTGGCCAGCCAGATGCTGCCCCGTGAGGCCGAAGAAGGTTCCGCTGATCTGTGGCGGAGGTGGCTTCCGTTCCTGACGCCTGTCGTGGCGCTGCTGCTGTTTTTCCACCAGAAGGACGCGCGCGCCTCGGCGAAATGGGTGGCTTCTGGTCTGGCGTGGCGTGGTGCGGCAGAGCTGCTGCTGCTGATCGGTGACACTCCTCGTGAGTTTGAGACGATGGTTGCTGGCTCGGCCATTGTCGCCAACGTGTCGCTGCTCATTGCGCTCGTGTCCATCCTTCGCAACGGCGAGCATGTGCAGTCCAAGGCTACGCTCGCGCTGCTCCTGGCTGGCGTTCTGTCGCTCTTCCTTTCCGACAGGTAAGCTACTGGTTTTCGGGATTTAACCTTTCTTATGTGCTGACTGAGCCTGGTTATTGCTATCGTGTATCAGCTGGGTGATCTCGACGGAGAACTCGGAGCTTGATTCTCGTGTGATCCTCATGTCGATGGCTGTCGTAAGTACTTCAACTATGTTTTTCGCTGTGAGCTGACGAGTTGTCGCAACTAACTCAATCGTTTCAAATGCCCAGCTCACAATTGCGCTGTCGCCAATGCCCACGGTATCCTCGGAGGACGAAGATTAGGATAGCGCGACTGTAATTAGGAGTTTCTTGTTCTTTTTTTTCCGGCCGACTTCATTCGGAGGCAGCTTTGATTGCTGCTATATGAATTTTATGATCCATGCTTTAGCCGGCAGGCTTGTGTTGGACTTTATCACACAAAGGCAGAAAGCCGTAAACTTCTGATTGTATTTTTCAACTCCAATTCAGGGTTGCACGCTACACTACTGGAGTGCCAGATGCAGTGTCTTGATCAGAAGTTGCTGGCTGCGAGTGCTCACAACTGAATCGACGTCACCCTCGCGATGCACCAGCTCACGAACAACCTCAATCGTCAGTGCTGACGTCGTATGAGCGCCATGGACGCGGTGCTCGGGTTGCGACGCGTACTCCTTCATGGCCTTGTACAGAAGCGTTTGACGCATCAGCTCCTCCAACTTCTCCTCGTTCACACCCGCGGCCGACTCAGACGACAAGTTGTCCCACAGCTCCCCGTCATCCACAATGCAGGCTCGCCAAACGCCTGCACGCATCTCCACGTACTCGTCCGAGAGCGGATCCGTCGCGAGGGTCTCTAACGCCTCAAGTGCCATCAAAAAGATGTTGGTTCTAAAAGCAAAACATCAAATACAATTAGTTGACGTGAACAGGCCAACGAGCAGTTCAAAAGCAGGCAAAATACCTCATAGGGTCGTCCTTCTCGAGTGAAAGAGCCGAAGCCAAGCAAGCGTGGACCAAATCCTCCGGTGAAAGCGGCTGCGGATTGATAGGCTCCTTCAACGGCAGCTGCAGCAATAACTCCTGAATCTTCCCGCGAACAAGCTATACACAAAACAAATAACGCATGAGCTTCCGTCATCACAGTGGATCCCACGAGGATCGAGTACTCGTACCTCATGGTTGATTTCCTGGACTCGTTCCGGGTGCGAAAGACTGGGAGAAGCGAAAGCAGCGATCTTGGCAATGCTGGCCATCGTCTTGCGCTTGGGCAATGATCGCTGTTCGCCCTTGGCTTCACGAAGCGCCAGTGTCGCCACTTGGTCATACCGCTCGATAGAGATCGCTGTCAGCCAGCGGTACTTGCGCAAGTGCTCACGGCTTTTCATAAACTTGTGCAGCGATGGCGCAAAGATCTGCGAGTGGGCCAGAAGATACGCCATCATTGCCGGCGAGGGAGCGTTGGCTTCTGGGCTGCCTGGCCGAGCCCACGGGTTCCGAACCTCGCCGTTGTACCAGCGGAAGATGAAGTTATCAAAGCCCTCGTTCTTCCTGCAGTAGGACTCCAGCCTCTTGGATGCAGGACTCTTCGGGAGTTTGCCCAACACACAGTCGAGCTTGGACAAGTTCTCCGAATCTTCCACAAACACCAGGTACACCATGCCTTCGAAGTACGCGTACTTCTCGCAGAGCTCAACGCATTGGCTAAACAGCTCGGCCCGCTTCCGCGTGACAACGCCATCGTGGTCAAAGTCCACCGCGATATCACTTTCTTGAGACGGCGAGAGCGTCGCGATGTAGACCAGCGGGTTCAGCGTCACTCGCTTGGTAAACGTTTCTTCCTTGCGCAGCTCCTCCACTTCTTCGCTTGAAGTAAGAGGGATGAAGCGTGCGTAGTCGTCCAGCAGCACAGTTCCAAGTCTCTGAATCTGGTCTGTAAGCTCGAAGACTTCGTCGTATTGCCAGCGAATCCGCTTGTCGGACGATCCCGACTGCGAGTACCCCACAAGCACAGAAAGCCGCGAGATTTGAGTCGCCAAGACTTCGCGGACCTCGCGTGTAAATGCCCAGCTCCCAGTCGGCGCGAAGCTGGCAGCAGAGCTTTGCACAGGCGTGCAGAGCATGCTCAGCATGGCACAACCACTCTCCAGCAGCGCATAGAGGTACGTCGGGTCGCTTTCGCCAATGGAGGTTCCCAGGGACTGCACTTCATCACCCAGAAGCAGGAACAGCTCGGCAATTTTGCTCACTTCGCAATAGAACACATCAAACGAGTTGTAACCAGCAAGTCGAAGTTGCTCCTTCTGGTACCCCCGCTTCTCGACAGTCTTCTCGATCGCGTGAAGAAGGAACTTGCCTGTTAACCTGTGCTGGATCTTCTGCACCTCGGACGAAGTCTCGTCCTCTGGCGATCCTGAAGACAGAATCGACGACTGGAACTTGCTCAGCGCAATGGCCGCGTGCAGCTTCTCTTCGTTCTCCGTCAAATGGCGCTTCAATTCACTGGAATTCTCAATAAATTCCCACACAGACGCACAGCGACGCTGCAGGAACTCCATGAACGCCACATGACGATTCCGCTTTTCTTCCAGTTGATAGCGGACAAGTTTGGGCGTAACAGATGAGATATCGGACTCACTCTTGTCAGCATCGGTCGGGGCTGGAGCCTCGTCGTTCGCTTCTTTCTCCCAGCGCAATCCGGCCGACGACTTGGCATCCAGGATCTGGATATCCACAGCCACAGACGCCTGGGCTACGGAGCCCACGTCCCTTGCACTGACACGCAGAGCAGAGGCCGAGTCTGGGTCGTCGTGAAAGTGTGTCAAGATCAGGCGAATGTAGTCGTCCACGCTCAAACTCTCGCCCAAGAAGTGCGACGTCTCGCTTGTGTAATTGCTTGCTTCTTCACGCCGCCTTCGCGCCCTCTCCACAAATGCCTCCGACGGGGCAGGTGCTGCCAAGCGTTCCAGTTTCTGCATATTCGAGGCCGTGGCCACGCACACGGACCCACTGGGCGCCTTGAAGTCTTCGTCCATAAGCAGGAAAGACACGGAGCCCTTGACGGCGTTGCTGTCGAACGCACTTTGATCCACGCGAGCTCCGAACGCCAACGCCAATCGCCCTTGAGCACCTTGAAGCGGGAACACCGCCGAGCGCACGCTAGTCTGTCCAACTTGGGGCAGCAGAATGGTCGAAAACTGGATCGGCTGCATCTGCGTCCACACGAGGTACAGCGCTCCACGCGTGATGGGAAAACTCTCAACCTGGAAGAAGCGGGCCGCGGTCTGTTCGTCAAAGGCCGGTTCAAAGTCGAGCACGCAGGCCCACTCGAGCTCAGGCGGGGCGTCATCGTCCACCGCTCCAAGCGAGAACTGGAAGAGCGCGTACTTGACCTTGGCATTGGTGCCAGCACGCGACGACGAGCACACGAACGCCACCAGCAGCGCGAAGCACGTCTCCTGCACGTAAGGCATCGATACGACGTACACTTTAGCCAGATGCGCGTCGGGAAAGTTGTCGCTGAAGTAGCTGATCGCCACGCGGCTGGCGTCGAAGTGCCACTGGGACACGCACGAGCAGTCCATGACGTCTCCCGTGCTGAAGGTGCGTCGCTCCAGCATGCCGTCCCGGAACAACACGAGCATGTCCGCCGTCTCGTCCACTTCGCCCCCACTGCTGCTCATGGACACCGCGTCCCGCAAGGACGACGGCAGCACGCGCAGGTACTTGATCGGCTGGTTGACATCCAGCTCTCTGCCGTCCGCGCCCGACCTGGACGCCGCCGAAGAGAAGAAGAACTGCGAGACCGACTTGGTGATGCCGGACAAGAAGCCCGCGCTTTGCTTTTCAAAGGCGCGCACGCGAATGCGGCGATCCTCGAGCGCCACCTCCCACACATTGCCGTGGTTGCTCCAGCACACGAGTCCTGTAGCGTCTTGTGCTTCGTCGTCCTCCAGCACACCCATAGCAGCATTAGGGTGAGTAGTAACCTGTTCGTTAACCGCCAGAGGAATCTGAACACTGAGCGGCACACTCTCATAAGGCAGTTCAATGTCTTCCCAGAAGAGCACGATGCCCGACTTGCCCACCACCATAAGCGACAGGCTCTGGCTGTAGAGAGCGAAGAGAAAAGGGTGCAGCTCCTCGTCCGGCTCCAGTTCATCAGGAAGCTGCAAGGCCACCACCTTGCCGCGGTCCTGTTGCCACAGCAGCACCTTGGTACGTAGCACGAACACCAAGTACGGCACCCATTGACGGCCGCTGCGATGACGCGCCGAGGGAACCGATGCGCGGCAGCATTGCACCTGATGCCGTTGCTTAACTGGCAGCTGCGGCCACTCCTTGCGCAGCTCCTGCTGCACTTGCGGCGGCAGCGAAGCGCCTTCCACGATGGTGCAGCTTCGTGAATCCACCAATAGCGCCGCGCTCTCCTCCGCGTCGCCGGATCGCGGCGCGTACAGCGCGTCCCAGTGCTCCAGTCGCTGGCGCTTGCTCCAGCTAAGCGCGTCCGCCTGCGGCCCCGTGCTGCGCTTCGAGGGCACGTCCGCGAACTTCCGGGCCTGAAACATAGCTCCCCTTCGATTCCTCTAAATGGCGGTGTCCACTCAGGTAATTGGATGGCTGTGGAAATTTATATTATATAATGTTCAACAGTTATTTAACAATGTAGCCATATCCGTAACACATGGCTACATATACATGTTGTTGTTGCTGTTTTGGTGTCGCGAAGTCACTGCCAATAAATACGTCTACAGTGCTCCTGGCGCCCTGGCCACGCCAGGCACGAGGGGGGGAAGGATAAACCCTGCTCGAGTTACACGTTCAGTATAGCAGACGCTTAGAAGCCGAGCGTCGCGCGCTTGTTCCGGTACGCGAGCTCGGCGTCCTCGGACTCGGGCGACGTCGCGTTCGCCAAGTGGTCGGTGCTGCTGCCCACGGAGGAGGACACGCTGCCCGCTGCGTGGCCGCCGTCCGCACCGAATTGCTGCATGAAGTAGGTGTGTGCGAGCTCCAGCACCTTGACCCACTTGAGCATCTCTTCCTGGCTCTTGGCCACCATCCGCGTCTGGTGCGTGGACGAGCAGACCATAAACTCGTTGGGCTTGCCCACTTCCTTGCCGTAGAGGATCTCCAGTGACTTGTGCTTAAGCGGGATGGCCCCGCGCGGCTCGCGATCGCCCTCGCGCTTGTAGTACCGCAGGTATCCGTCCGGCTCGATGGTGCACCACCGCTCGCGAACGCCGCGCAGTGACATGTTGCCAAACGTGCCCTTTTCGTTCGAGTGGGTCGGGTGTTTCCGCAGGATGCCACTCATCTTCGGCATCGAGCCATCGCGCGGGATCTGGTTCGAGTTCGAGTCGTACGACGGCGTCAGTGAAGCCATTGAGGCGCTGCTGCTGCTGCGGTGGCTGAGGTTGGGATCATATCGCTCCGAGACTCGCTGGGCGCTACCGGAAGGTCTGTTGCCACCATGTGAAGCCTGACCGCCACCCATCGACGCCCTGCCTCCACTCACCGACCCGCGGACACCACCGCCGCCAAGTGAAGCTCGAGAACCGCCCGTAGACCGCCGCGGGACGTCCTGCATCGTGGGCGGGCCAACCACTGAAGGTCTCAGGTACGACTCCTTGGGCTTCACTGGCACGTTCAGCGTTCCGTTCGTCAACACTTGGAACTGGTCCTGCACCACCTTCATTTCGTCCTTGAGCTGCAAGCGGCGCTTGCTTAGCTCGCTCTTCCTTGCCTCGTCCTTCTCGCCTGCCGCCTTTGCCAGCTGAACCACAGTATCATGCAATTGCGTTTGAAGCCTCGTTAGCTTGTTCTGCAGCCGTGACGACTCGGACATGCGCTCGTGTGGGGCCTCGTCAACGTTCACTGTATCAATCGACGAATCCGCGTGCTGCAAGGCGACCTTTTTGCCCTGATCGACGTCGAAGAAGACCTTCAGCTCGTTCTCCATACGCCGCATCTCGTCCAGCGCCGCCTTGAGATCGTCCTTGAGATCAGCTCGTCGGAGCGACAGATTGTCCGCCTGTTGCTGGTCTCCGCTGTTCGCCGCCTTCGCAATCCCAGCCACCGTTTCCCGCAGATTCTTGCGTAGCAACGCGATCTTGTTCTCCAAGAAGATCAGTTGTGGCGGGCGTTCGCCGCTAATGAACGCGTCTTCACGCTTCACCGCTTCAGCCGCCACTTCCATCTGCTTCTCAAACTGGTGGATCTCCGACTCGACGAACTTCGTCCGTTCTTCTTCCATCGTGATATCTTCTTCCAGATGATCTCGCTGTGCTTTAATCTTCTCGAGTAGACGTTCACGTGCGTCCTCGGCGCGGGTATCAATGGAGCCTCTGTGCACCATGGAGCCCAGAAAGCCCGGCGAGAAGAACTTGATCTCGTACTGGCCATTGACCTCCATGTCGAGGTCTCCATACTCGTCCAGCTCCTTCTGCAGACTATCCAGCTCCTCTTCAATCTTGGCTCGAGACGCCTGCAGCTCGTCGTTTTCAGCGATGATTTCGGTCACCTCTTGCTCCAGCTCACCAGTGCGCTGGACCAGCTCCGCCGTCCTAAGCACCTCTGGGGATTCAATCTCACCGGCTGCTTGCTTGTCTAACTGCTCGATCATCTCTTTTAATGAGGCCGCTTCTTGAATCAACTGCTCCCGCTCTTTCTCCAGTGCTTCCTGGTGTTGCTGCTCCCCTTCAACTTGCGACTGCACCACTTCCCATTTCTTGTCCATCTCCAGCATCTTAATGTTCATATGACGCTTCGTTGCCGCCCAGACTTGTCTGTGAAGCTCGTACGATACCATGATCTGGAAGTACTCCATACGTAGCGAGTTCTGCATCACTCGCGTCGCTCGGGCTTCTTTCCCTTCTTGAGTCTCTTCGTGGGGGATTTCTTCCTCTACTCGGCCCACAATTCCTTTGGAAATATCAGCAAACTTGATGCGAACAGGCCGTTGCATTCGAGCGAGCAGTTCCAGTACCTCCGAGTACGTGTAGCCTGTCAGCGAGATCCCATTCATCATCGTGACGCGCATATTCAACGCGAGACGCTTCTCGGGTTTGACGCTCCAGTTGTAAATCTCGGCAGGGCTTGCCATGCCGTTCGGCAGCTTGTAAATCTCCGCGATGTGGACCTGGAGGTCCGTAAACTCCGTGCCAGGAATGCCCGCGATTTGCTTCAGGTTGAGACCAAGTCGGCCAGGCCCAAATGTCACCTCGATCTGGTGCACCCAGTTGTAGATGACGCCGGTCTTCATGGGCGGACGAAGCCACTGCGTGTGTCCGTAGGGCGATACATAGTACGTCTTCCCGTCGTTGGTTTTGCTCTGACGAGTCGACCAGCCCTTGGGCAGAACGAGGATCTCCCCAGACTCCAGAACCTCGACGATCTCGCACGGCAGCTTGTTGCGAATCCGTTTCAGCACCTCCTCCAAGTTTGCATCGAGAGGGGTGGCCTTCTCCGCGGATTCTGCTACAGCTGTGATGGTCGCATGTGCGCCCTCCTCTTGGCTCTTTTCTCCGTTTCCCATCGGCGCAAGCTCAGACTCCT
Source organism: Phytophthora chlamydospora (assembly GCA_012295415.1). Classification (NCBI taxonomy): domain Eukaryota; phylum Oomycota; class Peronosporomycetes; order Peronosporales; family Peronosporaceae; genus Phytophthora; species Phytophthora chlamydospora. The sequence continues at coordinate 16,173 of JAABLK010000093.1, read as the reverse complement.
TCGACTCAGCGTCCATTGACAGCGCCTCACCGCCGCTCTCTGCGCTGGCATCAGCAGCAGCGATGAGCAGCTCGGGCATCGCAGCAGGCGAGGCTAACTCCAGCTCCTGGGGGAACTGCAAGGCTCCTTCGGGCGTTGCCACTGCTCCGTCGGCGATCAAGTTGTTGAGCACTGGACCATTCGCAGGAGTCAACTCCTCGAAGGCAGGCTCAACAGGGGCATCAGCATCAATTGACAGCGTTGGAGGCTCAGGCGTATCGTCCCCCATCGGTGTCGCCTCTTCCTCCTCCACACTGGCAGGTGCAGCAGTCTCTGGCGCAATGATAGTCAGCGGAGCCTCCAGCTTCTCGGCTTCACCACATTCGTCAGCCTCAACCACATCCTCTGCAACCTCCTGAGCTGCAGGCTCCACCACGGGTGCAGCATCCTCCTCAGTATCTTCAACAGCATCTGGCGTAGTGGCTTCTGCCTCTGCTTCCTCTGCTTCTGCTTCTGCTTCTATATCTCCCTGCTCCACTCCGATCTCATCAGCTGCAGCCGTTGCCTCCTGTTCAGCCTTTTTCTCTTCTACTGCAGCGTCTTCAGCGAACTGTTCCTCCACCGGCCTCGACGGCTGCTTGACGTCGCCTTCTTCTGCATCGTTCTGCCCTTCTACTGATCCGTCTTCTCCCGCAGCTTGTGCGTTCACCTTGCCGCCATCTTCCGCATCAACTGGCATTGTTTCCACCTCTTGGTCGTTGTGTGCAGCGTCGCTGTCGCTCTTCTGCTCTTGCTCCTCTTGCTGTTGTGCAATATCCGCCGCATCTTCGCCTGCGAGCGGCGCTTCCAGCTCCGCGGCTATGACGGGCGCCTCTGTCTCTGGCGGCGGTGTGGCCTGCGTCTCGGCCTCTAGCGGCGCGTGCTGCTCCATGTGTGTTAGTGCCGCTGTGGCTTCCTCCAGGCCTGCCTGAAAAGCTCCCCCTGTGCTGATCGCTTCGGCTAAGTGCGAAAATGGATTGTGGACTTGTCGCGGGGGGGAAATCCAGATGCCTCGAACAGAGAGTCGACTTCAACTCGCCCGACGTTGCAGTTCGTTGCTCATTTTCAGGCTGCCAAGCTCGATCTCCATTGAGCGCCAAGCTTGGCTGTTCTGCCAAGTGGAGCTGCGTTCACGACGGCATTTTTTTTCTCGCAGTTGAAGTGTATCCTGCCAAGGATTGTCTGGCATGTTCGCGCTCCTTGGAGCTATTGGGCGACTCGGATACATGAAAGTTTTTTTATTGTGCGGCACAACACGAGTTGAAGCAACCTGATCACGTTTTTGAAAGGCAGGTTCGCTGTTGCAAATTGCTACCGTAACCTTCACACTCCATTGCCGGTGTAGCTTTGCTTGCTTGGACACGTTAGACCTGCGGGGGCTCCACCATGCAGAAGCCGTCGCTGCACTCGCTGCTCTTCGACTGCAACTCGAGCGCGAGGCCGTTGTCCACCACCTTTTCGGGTGAAACGGCGACGACATGGCGCCGGGCAACGCGCGTCTCACGGATGAACTCGCACAGCGAAACCTGCGCCAGATCGTCGGCCGAGAACTTTTTCTTCGGGCACTTGAGCACCATGATCTTCGTGTTCAGGCGGCGGTTGGCCTCAGCTGCACAGCGTCACACAACGATTAGTCTGCAGACCCCATTCAGCCAAAGCGAAGCGAAAAGACAGCCAACGCACTTCGTGATCGCACGCCATAGAACTGGCAGACGCTGTGGATGATCAACCGATGGAATGCCGAGTCCAGCAGCGGCAGTATCAACCGCACGTCTTTTTCGCTTGGGCGCATCAGCTCAAGCGGATGTTTCAGCATGCGGAACATCGGAGTGGCGACTTCCAGCTCCGACGGAACCTCCCGCCACTGCAGTGGGTAGGCAAGAAGCGATCTCTTAGCATGGATTCTAAAGCCATGGCATTTACACTTTCACTCCATACCTGGATGAAGTGCAAGACGACGTATTCCACAGCCTCGATGAACGGCGCGAACGAGTTGAAAGACCGCAGCATCAGTGTCCGTGCCCGGCGGTCGACATGCGTAAACATTTGCTCAGCATCTGCACCAGCACCAGTAAAGACGCCATTAAACACCAATCCACCACCACCAACAGCACTTCGCAGTAAATAACGCACCATTCCATTCATCTTTGCGTCGACTGCGTGGTGCATGCGCGCGGTTGTTCTCCTGTGCGCCTGCTCCCTTGCGGAACGCCGTCTGTAGATCTTCGTTCTGGGGCTCTGCCAGCTTCTGAAAGTTGGACCTATCCACACCACGTTTTGTCAGCATCTCTACCACCCAACAATCAATACACCTATGCCCACCTCCACTCCACGTTGATGTCCATGTGCTCCATCAAGTCTTCCAGCCTCGTGGACGCCGCTCGGTTGCCAAAGTGGTGGTCTACACAACAACACGCCAACTCAGTCAGCCTCCCTACATCTAAACCCTCCTCTTATATCATCTCTCCGCACCATTAAACCAGCGCTGCTGCTTGCGCTGGCCCACCGGCAGCTCGTTGGGCTTGGACAGGTATCCGGCCGAGCGAATAGGGTGGATATTGATCAGCCGTTTGCTACGTGCAAGGGGCGAGTCGTTGCCGCGCTTCTGCGGCGTCCGCGCACGTCCAGAGCCGTTGCCGTTGCTGCCGGGGCGCACCTCCACGGCGCTCTTCTTGGCGTCGTCCGCTTCGGTGCGCAGCGGCGCGATGGGGCCCTCGCCCCAGGCCATCTCCAACTCCAACTCGCTGCCGCATAGAGAGCTCACCTCTGAGTCGCTCACGTCGGGCGCGTCCGTCACGAGTTGAATCACCTGCGCCATGATGTACTGTAGCCTTTGGGTTGCTTGGAGCTTCCTGGAGTGAGAGCGTCTTCGGAAGAAGAAACTGGTGTACCGCACATGAAAAAGACCATCACTCACCAAATAAAGGAGTACACAAAATAACACTGACTTTTAGTATGCATACCAAAAATTGCGCTACCCCAAAATGTCCTTACATTTTCCAAGACGAATTGACGTCGGTCAAAAGCAAAAAGCCGACGTCGCTTGTATCGACGCCGTCATTGGTCGATTCCTGCCTAAACGCACCTCGGGAGCTATGGACCTCACGGCTGAGGACGACGACCTGCTGAGCTACTTCCTGGCGGCCGATGTCGCCTCAGAGCACATGCCGCGTGCAGTTGTGGCTCCCACCAGCGCGGGCGAGCAGTTCACGCTGGGCCAGACGGTTCCCCTGGCGCCCGAGCGGACGTTCGGCGGGGAGCTGGCGCCGGCCTCAACTTCCGCCAGTAGCGGTGCTCAGGCCTCCCCCTCCTTCCAGCAGGCGCAGGGCAGCTTCACCGAGAGCTCCATGCTGCGGCCATCCGCCAATGACGACGACTCGTCGTCCAATGCCGGCGGCCTGGACACGGACGAGAAGCGGCAACGCCGGCTGGCCAGGAATCGCGAGTCAGCGCGTCAGAGCCGCCGCCGCAAGAAGCAGTACCTGGAGCTGCTGGAGGAGAAGGTCTCCCAGCTCACGGAGAGCATCGACACGACCCGTGCGAACCACTTGGAGCAGGCGGACGAGGCGCTGAACCAAGTGCGTTCGGATATTCTCAAGAGCCTCGCGGAGGACAGGAAGAGCGGCGGCTCGGATGAGGTACAGTCGAGTGTTGTCGGTCTCTTAAGATTGAGTGGTGGTGGCTGATGAGTGTTTGTGTTGCTGTTGTCAAGGCGGTGCAGGAGAAGATTCGGCAGGGAATTATGCTGATTCAGGAGCGGTTTGGACCGAACAGTGTGGTAAGTGGAAGGCTGCGGAGGCAGCATACTTCAGTGAGAGCGCGTGGTAGTAATACGTTGTTTTTTCCTTAACATAGGAGCGGCTTGCTGTGAAGGACTACAACTTCCGCCAGCTCGACAACCTGCTGCTACCTCCGTACTGCCGGTTCCTGCTGTGGCTCAGTATCCAGGACGAGTCGTTCTTCGAGGAAGCGAACAGTGGTGTGAAGAACGCTGGAGATATCCCCGAAAAGAAGAAGAACCCCGTGATGGTGAAGAAGGACACGCTTTGGGCGACGCTGACCAACGACCTCGCCCTCACATACGAGCAGGACGAGAAACTCAAGACCTTGTACAAGTGCGTGGATGCTAAGTCGAAGCCCATTATTATAGTAGAGGGGTGAGCGTGTATTGACACAACTTCCTGTTTGATACTTTTTCAGGTCGGGTGATTCTAAGAGCAGCAAATCGGAGCGCCGACGGGTGGCAATGGCAGTGGTACGTAGACAAAGGAATGCCGAGGGCCTGCCAACTCCGTTCTAACAGAATCCTGATTTACTTTATCGCAGACATATTTAAGCAAGCTGAAGAAGAGTCTCGAGCAGCGCTCGGAGGCGGTCCAGAGGCAAACGGAAATGCTGCATTCCATCTTGACGCCAGAGCAGTCGCTCACGTATCTGCGATGGGTGGACGCCAACCAAGAACGACTGCCGAACTTCGTGGACAAGACGCTGACGGTGCCTAACACAGGCGCTTCGGATGCGATGCGCGCCATCCTGAAGAAGGACGACCGCGATCTGACGGTGGAGGATGTGACTGCGCTACTGGGAGAATTGTAGACTTACCGCAGAGCATATTCCCCCACTTCTTGTTCCGTGCATCGCTGCCCGCAAGGTTTTGTAGACGACCGAGGTGGCCAGCTCCTTGCATTTTGTCGATCACTGACGTGTGTGGTGCGTTGCGAGCCGCTAATAACACTGAAGTCAATTGCCACTGCTTCGTACTTCGTCATGCCATGTCGGTGGCTCATTCTGTTTTTCAAGTTGCCACGGATTTACCAGTTTGTTCATCGTCTGGGATGAGTGTGTTATCGGCGGCAGCGTGTTGACCGTCAAGTAATGTGCCCGTGCAGGTCTTCAAGAAAACGCCCAGAACCCACAAGCATTCTCGCATTCCAATAGTTTCATCAACTTGTGTTTTTGGCCGCGGCAGATATCGACAGGAAGCCCATGTGACCAAGTTACCGCAAGTTTCGAGCAAAGGTGATGCAGTCAACCTATCCTGCTGGCGTTGATGTTTGCTTGTCCAGCACTACTCGCGTCGTCATTATCGATGACGGAAATGTGTGCCGTCAATTGCACTAAACCACCCGTGCAAGAAGGACCGGCATTAAGCTACTCCATGTACAGGTCGCCTTACATGTAGCGCTGGGTGAAGCCGATGACCGCAGCTCACTCTCAAACTTCCTGTCTAAAGCTTAAGTTAACTCTCGATCCACCCACGGCTCCGTTCGCTCCCAAGTTCTTCACGCCCGTGACGCTCGGCGGCAAGAATCCCATCCAGCTCAAGCACAGTGTCGCCATGACACCTCTCACTCGTCTTCGCACGGGAGCTGAAGGTGTACAGATGCAACGCGCCACTGATGGCGGATGGGTCATTACGGAGGCCACCGACATCAGCAAGGAGGGCAACGCCTACTACGGAACTCCTGGTCTGTACACCGAAGAGCAAGTCGAGGCGTGGAAGCCTATCACATCACTTTCGCGTGTACGGATTCAGACCCACTTGCCACCTACGGCAACAAGCTACAAGCTAGAGCCGTTCGGATGCTCAAATCACAAATTTCCGATTTTTGTTTATCAAACGTCGTCATCTGATTCCAGGAACCAAAGTGGGGAGCCACAATAAGCTCAGCATGAAGGTGGTGGTAGGCCTCGCTTCGCTGCTGCTGGCCACTGCAGCCGCCGTTGCGGGCGTCTTCATGGAGCGCAAGCGTCAGCACGAGCTAAAGGCGTGCGGCTGCGGGGACGGCGAGTGCTGCAACTCGGTGCGGCCCTCGGAGCGGCGCTACCAGCTGCCGCGTGCTCACGTGGAGCACTGGGCCACGCGGAATGGCGAGTGCGACCCGAGCTGGGCCAAGCTGGCTCCGGGAGGACCCGAGGACTCGGCGGGGGACAAGCCGCGCACCAGTTTCGGCACGCTCATCCTGCTGCGCCACGGCCAGAGCGTGTGGAACCGCAAGCCCGACCGCCCCACGGATCTGTGGCGCTATGCGGGATCCATCGACATTCCGCTGAGGTGAGAGGTGGTAACAAGGAGGTGGTATGCTAGACAACCTTACTGAGGTGGTGGTTACAGTGAGGTGGGCATGCAGGAGGCCTTCGAAGCAGGCAAGAGGCTGGAGTACGTGCCGATCGACGTGGTGTTCTGCTCGCAAATGGACCGCGCGCGCACCACCATGTCGCTGGCGCTCAGCGTGCACTCCAGCAAGAAGACGCCCGTGGTGGAGCACCGCTCGCCGCTGGACAAGCCGGCCTTTGACGGGGTGAACGACAAGAACCCCTACGATTTCGTACGTGACGGAGGATCATCTGCGGCAGGCGTGATGTTGACGTGACTGATGTGGTTCCGGCGGTACAGATCATCCCGGTGTATGTGTCACCGACGCTGAACGAGAGGAACTTCGGGGATCTGCAGGTTGATGTGGACTGAAGTTATTGCAGTTGTCTCGAGAAAGAGAAGCTCTTTCATTGACAATTGGTTGGGTTGGTCGTTGTGTTTTAGGGTGTTCCAAGCACGAAGCACACTGTGATGTTCAACCGAGAGCATGTGAAGAAGATCCGGAACGATTACTACACGCGGTTCCCGGGTGAGAATGGCGAAAGCTGCGAGGATATCCACAACCGAACCGTTCCGTTTTTCAACTCGTTTATCCTGCCGCACCTTGCCGCCGGGCGCAACGTGCTGGTATCTTCGCATGGGTTTGTCATCCGAACGCTCATTAAGTACCTGGATGACATGGATGCGAAAGAGTTCAACGACCAGATGAAGCTAGAGAAGACAGCGCCTGATAAATGCCTGCTGCTCGCTCCAACAGGTTTGCGATCTTGATATCCAATTGTACCCTTTCTCTCGATGGCTGAAGTCATCATTTGTGTGTTTCAGGCGTTCCGCTCATGTACAAATACGACAATGGCAAGTTCACGAAGATTGCACAGACGCGCCGTGATCGCGCCGAAAGTCTAAGCCGAAGCATTGCGCCGTATTAGAGGATTGAAGTGTACAAGCTCGAGTTTTGACAGAGACAGCTTTTGCCGGACATGAGGGAGGATGGCGTTCAAAATAATCACCGGCGCGACGAAGGATCAAGGTCGGGCTGCTTATTGGCATTGGTGCGTTGCATCGTCGTGCTTCTGTATCACCGACTCTGTTTTTCTATCTCCTATCTGCTGGTGATGGCGGAGTTTAACTGCACAATGGAAATCGGGAGCTTTATGCTTCGCCAGCAGCTTCCTTCAAGCGTTTCGCCAGCTCGGCCTTCAAGCCCTTGATGGGCAAGCCTAGCTTCTTCAGCTCCTCTCGCAGCACACTCACGGTCATCTGTCCAATCGGTTTCGGCGGTGTGTACGATACGGCAGCCTCCTCTTCAGTGGAATCCTCCATTTCTTCAGCAGCATCCTCCATTTCAACGTCTGCTGGCGGCGCTTCTTCCTTCGGTTCTGGCGTTTCCTCCATTGGTTCCTCCATTGCAGTCTTCTTCGGCGACTCAGCCTTAAAAGGCGTCTCCCTTTTCGGAGACACTGCAGCACGCGGTGGCGGCGGAGGGGGAGGCACTGCGCTCGTCACGGGGGCGTGCTGTGTAATCGAAACCTGTTCCATCGCCTGTGTTGACTCGGCCACGCTTTGACCGTGCGCCTCCTTCATGGCCCGCTGGCCTACGACCGAGTTAAAGAACGCATTTGCAGCCTCGCGGTCCTGTTTTAAAGGCGAGCACAGCAGATACAAGTCAGCAATTCCAGATTCATCCAAGAAAAGTGAAAGCAGCACAACGTACACGAGGACGGATCCGCTGGAAGTCGAGCACGTGCAGCTGCGGCAGCTTGTGGATGACGTACTCGCGGTAGTACTTGCGTTTGGTCACGGGGTTCCCGCTGAGCGAGAGCGTGTCCAGCTTGGCGAAGCACGCGAGGTGGTCCACCTCGGCCAGCTGCGCGATGCGGTTGCCCGTGAGCATGAGGAACTCGAGATTGGCCAGCGCGTCCGCCAGGTTCTCCTGGATCTTGGATACGTGGTTGTTGTGCAGCAGCAGCATGCGAAGCCGACGCAGACGCGGGAAGTTTTCAAGCTTCTTAATCTCATTATCCGAGAGGTCGATGCAGTCAAAGCCGTCCTGGGTTACGCCCAGGTTCTCCACGGCCGGGGCCTTAAAACCTACTCCATAACTCGTAAGAAGCCCGCCGACACGGAGCAAGCAGCCGGTGGGGAAGCACATACGCACCTCGGAGGTTCAGCTCGCGCTCACGCAGCGGGTTGATGGACACCTGCGCGCGCAGGATCACGTCCGCCGTGAGCCGCATCGCGCCTCGAGATCTCCTCGCTCTGCCTGTCTTTGGTTGGTGTGCCCTGTGGACACCAGGCGAAATATGTCGCCATTGATTGGTGGAAAATTTAACTTGTGGGTTATTTCAAGGGCTAAACGATTTAAAAGGTTGAACTGCACCTGAACAGTATAGGAATTGTGTTCATGGTTATCGACATTAAAGTTGTCATTATACGCTCTAAAACGTTGCTACCTGCTCGGATGAGGCTCTACGAGGCCCGAGCACTTCGCGGCATGACACCGAGCTCAATGTCATCGTACGAGTCGTCCGTGATGGGCTCCTTCGGTCGAGAGAGCGACAGCGTGAGGCTGCGGCTGCTGCTGGGCTTGGCAGCCTTGGATGTGGACGCGTCGGCCACTTCGCCGTCGAGCGTGTCGGCGTCGTCCGTGCTGATGGCCACGTCGCCCGACGAGTCGACGCCTCCATGCGCGCGTCGGTGCTCACGTCGGATTCGGATCATCTCCGGGGTGTGCACGAAGAAGAAGACGCCGACGCAGAAGAGCGCGATTATGTGTGCGCTCACGAGGTTGGGGAAGAAGCACGTATCGTGGTTCCGCTCTGACGGGTATGCGTAGGCCCAGAAGTCGTACATGACGAATATCGGCAGCGCCGTGCGTGATATGCCCCATATAATGTACGTACCGTAGATGGAGCGCATGTAGTTCTTCGAGTCCTGGCGCTCCCGGGCGTCCATGAAGCCGCGCACGTTCAGTGGAAGAGTGGCGAGCTCCACCAGCAGGAAGAGCAGCAGACCGAACTGGCAGGCCGCGCAGCACGAGATGAAGTTGTTGATGAAGTACGGCACTCTGCGGGGGCAGAACAGTGAAGCAGTCGAGTGTTAGTTGAGCTGACGGGGTCTTCTGGATGACAAGAGTGCTGAAAACGTACACAGCGACGATGTGGTGGATCACGAAGACCCACTGCATCGGAACCGGCCAGACAATAATAATGATCAGGTCGCACAGGAAGTAGCCGATCGCTGCACACCACGAAAGTAAGGCAGGGCAAAGTCAGTCAACGGACGAAGCACATCGATGCACACGCAGCCACGTACCGATTGAGAAGATGAAGCTCGCCGCGCGGATCGACGACATGGGCATGAACCCGTGGCCCCAGCTGATGTCCGCCAGCGCGTACGCCACACCGATCACGACAAGCACGGCGTGGATGGTCGAGTTCACTCTGCAGCGGAAACAACGCATTACCAAGTGAGAAACCGTTCCGTTGCTAGCCGAGCGCCACCGTCGACGCACCTGGAGCACCAGTCAGCCTTTTGTCCCGCGGTGAAGCCCGAGAACTCGGGCACGCGCCGGCTGGAAAGGTGCCAGGACAGGCCAAAGTTGGCCCAGAAGAGCACGAACGCGATGGCCGCGACCAGCGCGTTCTCGCCCAGTCGCACGCTGCGCTCCTCCTCCAGCAGCTCATCGCCGCCGTCGTACCACCCCATTGTCTGTCTATTTCTATAGCTGGAGATGAAGCTGGAGCTGCCGCCGCTGTCAACCACGTCCGGTGTCACCAGGTCTAACGCTCGGCCGTCGAAAAGAAGATGATGGCAATGCGGCGGCAGCGAAAGTCAGAATCCAGCCTTGCCTTGCACGGTGTGTCGCTTCAGCGAGCAAACTTGTCTCCAGTATGACGCCCACCTGGCCAGGGACATGCCGCGTTACGCACGCCATTGGTTGAAAATTAGATTCTTGGGCTGCCATTGGTCAATAAACAGAACGCAAAATGTATCCAAATGTGGCCCGTCTCTAGACTGTATCATCGTCACGACGTAAAAAAAAACGCTCGCTCAAATCGGCGTTCAAAAGGAAGTGACATACAAACGCCTCGTTCTCCACGCACAAATACGAGTGCTAAATCAGCCTTACTAAAGTGTGACGCCGAGACGGGCCAGCAGGTCATCATCATCTTCCTCCTGCTTCTGGTCCTCGGCCGATGCTGAGCCGCTCGCGGCCTCCTCCGCTGGCGGCCACGCCTGCGCCTGCATGGCCGTCTCGCTCGTCGCGGCGGTCGTCGTGACGCTCCAGCCGCTGGGCGTAGGCTTCATCTCGGGCCACAGCGCGGCCACCGGCGGCTCCTCCAGCTTGCTGGCGCTTTCCGCCGGTGCAGCGGCCTTGACCACCCAGCCGGAGGCCGCGGACGTCAAGCCTGGAGGTGGCTTCACCTGCACGCGAGGCTGGAAGCCTGGCGGCACGCTGGACGACGCAGGCGACCCCATGGAGCTCAGCAGACTGGTACTGCTGCTGCTCTGCAGGGCGGACAAGCTGCCTCGACGCGGACGCTGCTGCTTCCTGTTGCTTCCGCCGCGAGAGCTTGAAGCCCGCGGATTACGACGCCCCGAGTGGGACGCCGCTGTCGCCGGAGAAGCTGAGGCGGGGCTCTCGTCTCCGCATGACGAGCGGCGCCGAATGACCGTGTAGCCCGCGGCGTCCGCCTCCGCATCGGCTGAGCTGGTAACAGGGTCCTTGGTGGGGCGCGGCTTGGCATTATGGTACTTGGCTCTACCTGTAGTATCGGCTGGCCGGAGCTGCTGCTGTTTTTGACTGCTACTCCCGAGGCTGCTGCGCCGCTTGATCACGTAGCCGCCGGGCTCCTCCTTCATCTGGCCCGAGCTCTCGAGCGCCTCGCGCATGGAGCTAAACAGCGGGCGGCGACTTGGCGGCGCTGCACTTTCGCTCATGCTGCGCAATTGTGAAGGCACTTCCAGACTCGACGGCGGCGTGGGCGGGACGTTGAAGCTGGAGATCGAGCCGCGGCGCTCGCGCTTGACGGGAATGACCCCGTCCGCGTCCTCGTCCTTGAGAAGCAACGCGGTGAGCTGCTCCGCGACGATGGCAGCGCCATTGTCTGATGGAGGTGTGCCTGCTGCGGGCTCTGTCATCTTGCGCTTGCGTGTGCCCCGGCGAGTTCGAGACTGAGCAGCAGCAATAAGAGCTTGAGAGAACTTCAACCGTTTGCCGCCTTTCGCACATGTGCGAGTCGGCGAGAGAATCGCAGCAGGCAAGAGCAAGAAAGGGCGTAGTGCCCTAACGGTGGCATCCACCGTGCTGCCGCATTTGTAGTCGCGTCAATCAACGGCGATAACTGTTGCGAACACTGAAGGCCAGCGAAGCGACGCATCGATTGTCGCTGCAGTTCAAGTCGAAGACAAAACACTCGCCGCCTGGCTGGGACGAAGCGTTCTGAGACTTCCCTGTCGGCTTCATGTCGATTCCCGCAGCTCCCGGTAGCGATAAGCCCCGTGCTGAAGGTGCTGTGTCCGACTGGCTGCGTGATCGCGTGGATCTGTGCATGTACGTGGAGAAGCTGGACTTCCGTCGAGACCAAGAGCCGCCGTCCGTTTGCGATTCGTACCGCAAACTCAAATGGGTGAGAGCTAAGCAACGTCGGCACCTTGAGTCTCTCCAACAGCAGCAGCAAGAGAAGCAAGTTCAAAGCGACGAAGCTGTGGAGGGCACTGCGTCACGCGATGCTGCTGAGCCATCTCTGATCGCTGCAGATAGCCACAACGGAGATGATGAAGAAGAAGAGGCGCTGGGCAGCCCTATCGAAGACAGCAATGACCCGCTGGATATCCTTCTTGGCGACGTGCTCCGAGGATACAACGTGTCTGTCACCTGTCGTGGGGCGCTTCCTGCCCATGGATCGGACCCACTAGAAGCAATCTCGGTTCCTTGCATCCGTGAAGGCAACTCGCTTACGCTGTGCTCGTCGCCCAGCATTGCTGACCAGCTTGTGGTCTTTGGTGGCCGAGTGCTTCGAGACACGTCCATCTTGCTCCCGCGCGCTGTTCGGACGGACCCGATGCAACTCGAGCGAGCACGGTACACGTATTCCAACAGCGTCTACAGCTTCGATACTGCATCGAGCGTATGGACCCGCCGGGAGTGTTCGGGACGAGAACCTCGGGAGCGCAGCGATCACTCGGCGCTGTTCATGGCCCCTCGCCACCTCCTGGTTTTCGGTGGTCGCGGCCGCAACGGCCAAGTGTTTCGCGACTTCTTCGCGCTCTCTCTTGGGCTGTGGCATTGGACGCAGCTCGACACGGCAGCAACTCCGTACGAACGCTATTGGCACGGATGGTGCATCGCGTTTGACACCGAGCAGCAGTGGCAGCAGGAGCCCAGCATCTTCCTATTTGGCGGCAAGTCAGACACGCTCGTCTACAGCGACCTGCACCAGCTACAAACCACCCGTTTGAAGCGAATACTGGCGGAGGAGGAGGAGCATGAGCGCGAGTACGCCCAAGACGACGACGAAGGAGCGCCTACTGCCCAGCGTTCGGAGCAAAGACGAGTGAGCGACGCCGCTCGGCTGCTGATGAAGGAGCGGGAGCGCCAGAGGCTTCCTGCCTGGTTCATGCCGAACACAGTGGGGAAGCCGCCGTCCGCGCGCTTTGGTATGCAGGTGGTGGCTCTGGGGAACGAGCAGCTCGCGGTGATCGGCGGCTGGCGCATCCCCAGGCGCAGTAGCCGTTCTCTGGATGTGCATATTCTGGACCTGACGACGCTCGTGTGGTCAACGCCGAAGCTCTCAACACTAGTGTGCGCGCAGCCCCACGTGCCGAGCGAGCGTCTGCTGTTCGAGTGCTTCTACGTGCATCAGACGCTGGTGCTCTTCGGTGGCCACACGTACGCGTCCAACGGCGAGACTGAGTCGTTCACGCCCTGCCAGGACTCGGCCTCGACATTGTTCAAGCTGGACGTGAGCCACATGATCTGGCGGCAGCAGACCACGACGTCAGACGACGTCCCGCTGCCTTCAGCGCACACTCACAGCAGTAACAACGCGGTGCTCAACGGCCGCTTGTTCACGTGCTCGTCAGAGGCCAGCAGCCTGCAGCTGCAGCTCTCCACGTTCGACTTCCGCGCGCCAAGGTGATGCCCATACAAAAGATCATGCAAAAGCTTGTGGTGGCGACGGGCCCTTCTTTTCCACCAATCCCGTTGCGCAATCGCTTCTTGAAGCTCCTGGACCAATCAGCTGGCTGCCACACCACCGTTACACCAATATTAGCGCGCCAAACGACGTTTGCGCAGTCGACGGCCTTTTTATGTTGTTGGCCACATCAACGCCGGTTCTGGTGTGCAGGAGCTCAGATCCCGATCAGCGTAGCCCCTCAGACCTCCCGCTCGTCTCCATGTTGAGAGCTCGCCAGCTTTCGCGCGCGCTGCGCGCCGCCACCAAGCAGCAGCAGCTGCGTCGCTCCTTCTCGTCCGCTGCTCGCGGGCTCCAAACCCCAGCCACTGCCGCGCTGGACAAGACGCGCGAGCTGTCCACCTCCAAGGTACAGGCTGAGGCCAAGCGCTCGCCGCCCAAGACCACGGACAGGTTCATCGGCAAGACGGGCGCCGAGATCTTCCACGAGACGCTGGCCGAGATGGACGTGGACTGCGTCTTCGGCTACCCTGGCGGCGCCATCCTCCCCGTGTTCGACGCCATCCACGAGAGCGACAAGTTCGACTTCATCCTCACAAGGCACGAGCAAGGAGCTGGCCACATGGCGCAGGGCTACGCTCGCGCCACGGGCAAGCCTGGCGTCGTGCTGGTGACCTCTGGTCCCGGTGCCACCAACACCGTCACGCCCCTGCAGGACGCTCTGATGGACGGTACCCCCATCGTGGTCTTCAGTGGCCAAGTGGCCACCCAAGTGCTTGGCACGGACGCCTTCCAGGAGGCCGACATCCTGGGCATCACTCGCCCGTGCACCAAGTGGAATGTGCAGGTGCGCGACGTGCGCGACCTGGCGCGCAACATCCGCGAGGCCTTCCACATCGCCACGACCGGTCGCCCCGGCCCGGTGCTCGTGGATCTGCCCAAGGACATCACGGCCGGTCTGTGCAAGAGCGAGGTCGTCACGGAGCCCCAGCTGCTCGGCTACTATGGCGAGAAGAAGACCGAGGGCAACCGTGTGAACCAGGACGCCAACCTGGCGGCCGCCGTCAACATGATCAACAAGGCCAAGAAGCCGCTGATCTTTGCCGGTGCTGGTGCTCAGCACGCCAGCGAAGAGCTTCGCGCCCTTGCTCGCCAGGCCAACATCCCCGTGACCACGTCGCTGCAGGGCATGGGTGCCTTCGACGAGCGCGACTCGCTCAGTCTGCACATGCTGGGCATGCACGGGTCCGTGTACGCCAACAAGGCCATGCAGGAATCCGACTGCATCATCACGCTCGGCGCTCGCTTCGACGACCGCGTGACGGGCCGCGTCCCGGACTTCGCGCGCGAGGCTCGCCGCGCGTCCGCCGAGGGCCGTGGCGGCATCATCCAGTTCGAGATCACGGGCAAGCAGGTGGGCAAGATCGTGCCTGCCGATGTGGCCGTGTTGGGCGACACCAAGTACAACCTGCAGCAGATCCTGCCTAAGGTGGAGAGCAAGCCGCGCACCGAGTGGCACAAGAAGCTCCAGGGCTGGAAGGCGAGGTATCCCTTCCGCTACCGCCCGGCGGCCCCCGGCGCGCCCATGAAGGCGCAGCGTGTCATCGAGGAGCTGTACAGACAGACCAAGGGCCGCGATGACGTGCTGATCACGACGGGCGTGGGGCAGCACCAGATGTGGGCGGCGCAGTTCTACCGGTGGTCTCACCCCATGTCGATGATCACGTCTGGAGGTCTGGGAACGATGGGCTTCGGTCTCCCCTCGGCCATCGGCGCCAAGGTGGCCAAGCCTGACAGCATCGTGATCGACATCGACGGCGACGCCAGTTTCTCCATGACCCTGTGCGAGATGGCCACAGCCGCCGAGTTCAACGTCGGCGTCAAGGTCATGTTGCTGAACAACAACTTCCAGGGCATGGTCAAGCAGTGGCAGGATCTCTTCTACGAGGAAAGATACTCGGGCACCAAGATGACCAACCCGGACTTTGTCAAGTTCGCCGAGGCCATGAACTGCGAGGGCTTCCGCTGCTCAAAGGAGGACACGCTGGAGGAAGACATGGCCCGGTTCCTCGCGGCTGAGGGCCCCATCTTGGGCGAGTTTATGGTGGAGAAGAACGAGCACTGCTACCCCATGGTGGGCGCAGGCCGCTCGCTGGACGAAATGATTATCGGCGACTTCGACGACTGCCCGGGCACCACGTCGGTCTAAGCGACGGCAGCCCTTCCAGGCGAAACGAGAGCAAAGTAAGCAAACACAACACAAGAAATCATCATAGTGCTTGACGTAAAGCTGTGGCAATGCATGTTCCGTTATATCGACACTCTTTCCCTTTGAACAGCATCATCTACCGTCCACTTTTACTTCTCGAGCATGGGGACCAGCTCGCTCTTGGCGTGCAGGTCCATGATGGCGTCGCAGCCGCCGATGTGCTTGCCGTTGATGAAGACGTTGGGCACGGTACGCTGGCCCGTGATGTCCAGCAGCAGCGCCTGGATGTCGGCGCCGTCGTCGCGCGTGTCCAGCTCCACGGTCTCGTACTTGGCGTCCAACACGTCCAGCGTGCCCTTGACGCGCGCGCAGTACGGGCAGTGCGTCTTGGAGAACACGAGCACCTTCTCCTTGGCGATGGCGTCCTACACACAGAGGCAATGTAAGCTGCCAGAATTGCTACCATACGACGCCGAGGGAACGGACTGCGTACCGTGATTGAGGCCTTGGACGCCTCCACGTGGAGCGCACGCGCGCCCACGGGGGAGAAGCGAGCAAGCTTAGTGACGGACAAGAGGCGACGAGCGAACATGGCGGATAATTGAACCAGTTGGCGGTGATACCCGTGAACTGTTCTCGAAAATCATACCGGTAAAATTATCAGTTTTTAAGGTTGGTCTTCTTGCTGAAGAACTGGAGAATGGATG
>JAABLK010000939.1:0-13533 GCA_012295415.1 Phytophthora chlamydospora | reverse complement strand
CTGTGCTTCTGCTGGTGGTGGAGCTGGTGCGGGGTATGTGAGCTTCGGCATTGCTGCTGGAAAAATGTCGTGAGGGTTGTAGCGTGTTCTGGTCTGCATTGTCGTGGAGGCTAACGTCGATGTCGTCTTCCGGCGCAAACCCCAATTGGATGAGGCCGCTTGATGCGACGCCAACATGTTGGTGGGCTCCCTCGATTCGACCATTGCTATCGATTGCCACTTCTCCTGGATCCATGAATGTGTAAAGTTGCTGTGTCGTAGAAGGCCGAATGGAGAATGACAGCATGTGCAGAGAGACCCACCCACTCCAGAATAATCGTGGCGAAGTCCACAATTGTTTTCGTCCATCGCGTGGGCGAGAGCTCACTTTACACCAACCAAGGCCCTTGATTAATTAATCTCAAGCGCGTAAGCAAAATGCGTTTGCGATGAGAAAAATCGTCCCAAAAAGTGCCTTCTGACTTGCTTTTTGTATGGTCCAAGTTGAAGTTGGAGTGTGATGTACATGTACATGTGCATTTGCCTTTGCTCTATTGACCCCTTCGCAGCAACCAGATGAGGTGATGTTGCCTACTGTGTAGTGCATTACGCTTCGACCTTACGCTTCTTCTTGTTGCGGCCGGGGCCGCTCGCGGGCGTGGCGGCGATCTCCTGCACGAAGCCCGTCCGCTCCTCGTCGATGGTACGCTTTAAATACTTGAGGCCGGCCAGGTTGAAGCCGATGCGGCTCTTGTTGCCCACAAGCTGCGCGCGCAGTCGCTGCCACAGCAGCTCGAGCTCGTTAAAGAGCCCCACGCGCGCGCAGATGGCCGAGTGGTGTAGCTTGAGCAGGAAGAGCAGCACGCGGCAGCAGAACTCGACCTCCAGGTGGCTCGAGATGAGCTGCAGCAGCAACCGGATCAGACGCTCCACGTAGTCAAACGGCAGCACGATAAGCGCCTCCTCCATGTCGTGCGGCCGGATACGGCGCAGTGTGTGCAGCAGGTACTTGAGCGGCGAGTAGCCGAGCAGCAGCATGTTGGGCGGGCGCGATTCTTTCTTGGGCTTGCTGGGAGTTTCTTCTTCGTCTTCCTTCTCTTCAGTGCCTGGCAAAGCGTTGGCTCTGGCCTCCTCAGCCGCCTTCTTCTTTTCCTGCTTGAGCTTCTTAGCAGCAGCCGCAGCCTCTTTCTTCTTCTTCTTCTGCACCCGCTCAAAGTCATCAATGGCCTGCAACTCGTTCTCAGCCAGATCGATGGCCTCCATCACACTCTCGCCAGCACGAACCGACTCGATCGTACGCTTTGCGGCCGACGCCGAGGTGTCGTTGTCCCCCTCGCCGTCCTCGCCCTTCTCCTTGCCCAGCGCAGGCGCCTTGCCGTTACTGTTGTTGGTCAGCTCGTCCTCAAAGAGCTGCTCCATCTCCTTCTCCTTCTCTTCTTCGATGAACACCTGGTCCTCCGTGCGGACGTACTTGCACAGCGAGCGGTCCTGCGAGCAGCTCACCACGAAGCTGCCGTCGCCGCTCACGGCCAGCCCCCACACTTCGCCGAAGTGCTGGCGGTCGATCTTGAGGATGCGCTCGAAGTGGTCGCCGTCCCAGTAGCAGATCGACTTGTCCTTGGACGCCGTGAAGAAGTAGTGCGTCTTGCGCACGAAGCGCACGCTCATGATGCTGTCCTGGTGCGCGAAGATGGACTTGTGACAGTCGCCGAAGTCCAGCCCCCACAGCTTCACGTTCTTGTCGGCAGACGCCGTCACGAGCATCGAGTCGTCCGACGAAATGTCCATCGACATGACGGGCAGCTTGTGGCCGTACAGGCTCACGAAGAACTTGAGCGAGTCGTCGTGGAACACCTTGACCGTGCAGTCCAGCAGCGCCACGGCCACGACCAGCTTCTTGGGGTCCTTGGTGTTGCTAAAGCGGACGCACAGCACGTCGTCGGCCATCTTGAGCATACGCGCGTGCGAGAGACCCAGACGCAGCGCGCTGCTCGGCTCCGCGTCGTCGGGGCGGTGCATCTCGAAGTCCCAGAAGTTCACGTGCTGGTCGGCGCCGCCAGTGACGATGCCGCGGCCGTCGGGGCGCACGTCGATGGACCACACGGCGCTGCCATTGTGCGCTTCCTCGTCCTTCCAGATGCACTCGCCCGAGTTCAGGTCGAAGAGCAGCAGGTGGCCCAGCTTGGTGCCCACCACGACGTGCATGTTACCAGGCGCGAACACGGCCGAGAGCGCCAGCGACAGACCGTCGCTCAACGTGCGGATGCATTGCAGCGAGCGCGCGTTCCAGATCTTCACCGACGCGCCGGACAGCGACAGGATCAGCTGGTCGTCCGAGCTGATCGCCACTTGGCGCACATCCGAGCGGTGGCCGGCCAGCGTGAGCGCGTGCGACTTGCCGTATCGGTCCTCCAGCGCCGGCGCGCTGGGCGAGAGCGTGTACGTCTCGATGCTGTTGTTCTGCAGTCCCAGCATGATGGACGTGGTGCCGTCCTTGGCGACGTCGGGCGAGAAGGCGAACGACTTGACGCGGTGCGACGAGCGCACCACGCACAGCAGCTCCAGCTCGTCCGTGGCCGAGTTGTCCGTGGCGTCCTCCTCGTCGGCCTCGTGCTGCTTCGGAATAACGAGCTTCTTGTTCTTGCCGGCCTCCTGCAATTGCTGCTGCTTCTTCTTGGCCTTTTCACGCTGGCGCTTCTCACGACGTTGGCGTTTCTTCTTAATCTCCTCAGTCGAGCGCACGCGGTAGACTTCCACGGTCTTGCCAGCACTCTGCACGCCCACAAGGTCTCCCTTGGGGCTGTAGCCCACACGCGCAGCACGGTCATTGCTCTGCCTGTAGATGGAGCCCATAAGCTTCACAGTCTCTCCTTCCTCTCCTTCTTCGTGCTGCACGCTCCACACACGGAGCTGGTTGTCCGACGCGCCCGTAAGCAGGCGGTCTCCCTGCGGACTCACAGCCAAGGACCACACCTCATTACGGTGGCCCACGCAGGTCTGCACGCAGTGCTGCGTGTCCAGATCCCAGACCTTGACCAGAGTGTCCTTGGAGCTGGAGGCCAGCATGGCCGGAGCCAGGAAAGCCAACGCCGTGACGGCGTCCTTGTGTCCTTTGAGCCGGAAGCGGCCCGTCTGGCTTACCAAGTCCCACACGATAATGTCCGTGTCCCTGGAGCCTGAAGCCAGCTCAGCACCATCCGCGCGGTAGGCCAGCGTCTCAACGGCGCCCTTGTGGCCGTCCAGCGTCACCTCAAGCGCGCCCGTGGCCAGCTTGAACACGCGCACAGCGCCCGTCGAGTAGCCGCAGGCCACGTCGCTTCCGTCAGGACTCAGCGCCAACGCCGTCACTTGGCCGCCGCCGCTTTCGGGCGCCAACAGGTCGCGCACCTTGTTGCCTTGACGCACGTTCCACACAGCCACGTCCTGCAGCGCCGGCGCGATAGCCAGGCGTCCACTAGCGTCGAACAACACATTGCCCTCCAAGGACGAGATCACGCCGAACGAGCTCGCGCGCTCATAGCGCAGGTACGACTTGACCATGGCCTTGTCTAACTGCGCCAATGCCTCTTGGTCGACAGAATGAAAGACGTGTTGGTTGGTGGCGGGGAATTTGGGTGCGTCACACAATATGGTGTGGTTACCTCACAAGTTGAAGTGGACATTCAATTGCCGCTCGGCAATTGGTGAGTCCAAGGCAAGAGCTGGACAAGGTGATCTTGCTGCTGCTGGTGTACAATCTGCCTGGTTGCATGACAGTGATGGGAGGCTTAATGAATTAAACGAGGCAACTTTGTCGGTTGAATGGGATTGGATTGATAAATGACGAAGTGCCTGCAGCTAACTAGTTTTCGGGTGAGTTTTCCTTGGCCGTGGGGTCGGACATCCGCGCGGCCTGCTTTCCCTTGATCTGCACGACCTTGGAGGCCGTCTCGGCCAGCTTCTTCATGGCCGAGTACTGGGACTGCGTCACCTCGCGCGAGTTGTTGTCGATGCAGCACACCGAGCCCACCACCTGGTCGTTTTCGTCCTTGAGGGGGAAGCCCAGGTAGAACCGCAAGTCGTGCGCCTTGAGCGCAGGCAGGTTCTGGAACCGGATGTCGGACTCCGGGTTCGGCACCAGCAAAGGCGTGTCATTCATGATCGTGTGCTGGCAGAAGGACTGCTCGCGAGGCATGTGCAGCTGCCGGAACGGCGCCACGTTGGACGCTAGCACGTGCTGCTCGTCTTTGCTGATGAGCGTCACCAGTCCGGTCGAGCACTTCATCTCGCGCGCGACCAACTCGCAGATCAGGTCCAGCTCGTCCGTGTCCGTGATCTTTGAGAAGCCGCCCTTCTCAATGGCAGAGAGACGCTCGCGCTCGTCCTTGGGCATGGGAGGCTTGCTTATACTCTCGACATTTGGTGCCATGTTGAGTGGGTAATTGCGTCCTTCAGTGTTGGCAAGCACGCACTCTTCGACCGGAAGTGGCTCGACGCGCAGCATTCCTTTGTCCAGCGCGTCGGCGTATTTCTTCGCGGAGTCGTCTGTGAGGCGCACGGACGACGATACGGAGGAGCACTCGGAGCGGACTTCCGCCTCCTCCTTCTCCTGGTTCATCAGGTGACGGATCACCGACATGACCGACTTGCGCTTGTTGCCGGACGAGTTCTGGAGTGCATCGTGCAGGAAGTTGGTCAGGGCCTTTCCAGGAGGGTCGGACGACGGAAGACCGGACGACAACGATGAATCCGGGATGATCTCGATGGGTCCTCGAGTCTTCTGGTCCACGCGAGAGTAGTCGCCGTCGTTCACGAACTCGACGCAACGCGTGCAGGCGCGCACCGAGGACACGCGGCCGTCGCGGGTCTCCATCGAGTGGATACTCCAGCACTGGTGGCAGATCATGTATCCGCAGATATGGCAGCGCTTCTTGCGCGTGAGCAAGCGGAGGGACTTGGCACAGCACGTGCAACGTGAGTTCTTAGCCTCGAAGGAGGAGCAGTCTGCAAGTGATTGAGTTCCAAAGCGACGACGGCGAACCACGTCGGGCAACTGACTCGCACCGGCAGCGAGACGCATCAAGCGCTTTTGACGCTTCTTGGAGCGGGCGAGCTGGGTGCCGCGATTGTTATCACTGCCGAAGCTGTAGCTCATGTTTGATGAGGACTGGTCGAACTGAGGCTCTTCCTCGTTGAGCGCGGCCTGGGCGAAGAAGACCACGCGCACCGAATTGCTCGACGGGATCTTCTCGATCAGATAGGCTGCAGTCAAGTCGGGCAGCTCGTCCACCCGGTCCGCCTTCATCTTGCCGGCCGTCAGCTCTTGTTCGGGCACCGACGCGAGTGTAACCGTGAACGAGTCCGCGCTCGTCGTCTTCTCGAAGTACTCGAGGAAGCACCACTGCTCGTGGTTCTTGAACATCCGCGAGCGCTCGAATGCGCTGGTCTTGACCGTGAGCTTGGACTCCACGTCCGATTTCATAGCCGAAGCCGAGGACGACCCCAATGAAGGGTCTGTCACGTGCACCACCGCGCCGTGAATGTAGTCCTTGTAGAGACCACGCATGACCATGTCGTGGTCTCTGTCGGTGGTGGTGCTCAGGATGAAGGACAGCTCGTTCAGGCTCGCCTTCATCTCACCTGTAGTCAGCACCTCTTGCGCCGACTCGAGTCCGTCACCGTGAGAGAACGCAGTGAAGCCGTTGGCCACGGTCTTCCACTTCCAGTTGCGCAGTGAAGCCTGGCGGTTTGTCAGCCGGCGGAAGTCCACCTTGTCGGCCGCGTCGCGGGCAAGTTGAAGAAGTTGGGCGTTGCCAAGACGAACGCGAGACTGGTTTGACAGCGGGTCTTGGTCGGACTCGGAGTCCCCCAAAGACAAGTCTTTCGTGGTCCGATCCCAGGAATCGTGCCACGACCGCTCCACCGTAAGGCGCTTGATGCTGCTTTTGAAGCTTGCCACTGTCGGACGCGATCGCTCGGAACGTGAGCCAAGCATGGCGAATCGGAGAATGAACTTCGAGATTGTGGCAGCCTGGAGGGAGAAGGCGTGGATCGAGTCCTTGCCAGCATCGACGACGGTGAGACTCTCCCCGTTGGGCAGCCGGGACAAGGAACCATTTGGGATTGGGAGTCATGCGAGATCGTGAGTCCGGCAGAGCTTACGAAGCAGCAGGCAGGCTTGGTGCCCCCGCCAAAGCCGAGACGAGCGGATGGGGTGCGTGGAGGAAGAGGTGACGTGATGACGTTCGGCCTGCTTTTGACAATCGAGCTGTGTGTAACCTGCGTGTAAAGTGCAGTGTTGAAGAGCGATGAGTATCTCCTGGGTTTTGAGCAGGAACTTATGGACAGGGGCGTCGGCGTGAAGTCTCTGCGCGACTAGGGAACGCCGTTGTCGAATTATCGGACCATGAGGCAGGGCAGTTCACGAAGCAGCCGAAGCAGTTGGCTTTCAGCCATGACGGGCACCCGCTGGTGCTAGCTGCGTGAATCTAATCGGCGTTGAGGTTCAGGACACTCCGAGTCTTATCCTGCCGCGATACTAAAGACTTTAGTCTTCTTCAGCCGGTCGTCACGCCCAGAAGCTGCATATGGATCATGGGCCAGAGCACTTGAACGTTGGGCTCATTGAGAGTGACTGCACGGACAGAATGTTCTGTGTAAGTGTTCTGTACACGACAGCACAATCGCACAGAACGGACCTCTATAAATTGATAATAAATAAGATGGTAAGGGTCAAGCAAAAGTTTTTTTTGTGGTATATTGTGTTACTGTCCCGGCATTTACATCCCAGGTAGTTTTGTACGGCTAACTCTTGATCTACTCTTCAGCTCTCTGTCACTCTTGATCTACACTTCAGCCCACTGCGTTCGTTGCTGCATGTCTCCCAGCATCCTCTCCTCTATCCCTGCTAATTGGCGTCCGCTCCGTTCCCCGCCCTCGAAAAAGTCCATCACGCTGATTCTTCTATCCATCCCCTGGTTGGCTAGCCAAAGGTCTGCCAAGCGGCACGTGTCGCTGTACTAATGTTTCATTTTTTTCGATTTAGGGGGCCTCCTCCCCTTCATCATGCGGAGGATCATCTCACTGTCCCCTACGATGTGGATGCCTCTCCACCCTTTCACTGCAGCTGTCTCCAGCAGTCTCTGCAGACCGACAAACTCAGCTACATTGTTGCTCATGTGCTTGTTGCCCAGTGCCGTGCACGCCTCCCATACTGGAACCCTGGAGTGCCCTTGATCATCTACTTGGACAATAACACTTCCGCTTCCCCCGGGTCCGGATTTCCTCTCGAGACGCCATCAATGAAGCTCACCCGTGTGATAACCGCCGTGGACACCACCGGACCCCCCAGGTCAACCCTCCTCCCGACCCCAGATCACTTCCGCTGCCCGTAATCTCTGTGCAGTGACAGCAGTGATCGGCATCAATCCAAGTTGGTACCTCTTGAACACTTCTCGTACCGTCCCACTTGCAGCCAGAACATCCATCTCCAGTGACCTCGTTTTGCGCCCATCGGGGTGAATCCTATCGACATTCCTCCTCCAGACCGCTGAAATCATGACCGCTGCTCCTATTACCCACAGCTCGTTCGCCACTTTGTATAGGTCGTTCCATTGCTGAAAAGAGACGGCCTCGCCCCGGCCCGCTAGCCGCAGTCGCTCCAGTCGAAAGCTAAATACTTCTTTGATCATTTGCTTCATCTCTTGAGTAGAGACCATGGCCTCCCACCCCCACCGTCCACAGTACTCTCTCCAGAAACCCTCAGCTTTCGGGCACCCCCATACCAAGTGAGCTCCCACAAACTCTGTATTCAAGCATGTGGCTGCTTAGCACCGAAAGCAATTCTCATTCCCCGCCCACATCCTCAACCTATTCGTCTTGAGTGGTACTTGTTGAGTCCGGGAACCCCACTTGTGGCATATCTGAGCCTCCCCCTCACATCTCACTTCAAAAACAGGATGTGGATCCTCTAAGTTGTGCTGTACGTGCAGTAAGTTCTCCTCGCGCTTCCTTGATGTTGTCCACTCCATATTATCTATAATAATCCATCTGGATGATGTCAGCTACACCACATTCTCTATTTATATGAGAAACCGCCCGTTTGGGAGAGGCAGCAGACATCGTTCAGAAGTCCAGCACTGAATTGTACGCGCGACGCGAACCTTAGAAGTGACGGATATCTGGGACAACTGACTGTGTGATGAAGGAGTCAACGAGACCAACGCGTAGCACACCTCGCAAACGCAGCTCGACTTCTGCATCTTCTCCGAAAGACACCTCTCGTTCCAGCAAAAAGAAGAAAAGGACTCGCGAAAGGCTGATCCATCGTCGTGCAAGGAATACATCCAGTAGCGAGGAGAGTAGAGTGGGCCAAGCATTTCGCAGCACGGATCAAATTGATGTTGATGGAAACGTGTCTGACAGTGACAGTGAGTTTTTAGTTGAACAATCATCCGTCAGCGAAGAAAGCAGCATTTGGGAGAGTGACGACGACGTTCGTGGCTTTTCAGGCCTTTCTACTGGTGTGAGCGCCTCGTCCACATCTACAGTCGGCCCCAGTGTCAATACTGAATCGCCAACACCATCATCCAAGCGGTCTTCTCTCCAAGGTTTTGAACTAGAGTATTCATCATGGTCTGCTTTTCGAAGTGCACTGGAATCGTTTTGCAATTCAACATTCCAGAAATTTTCAAAGCGAACGTCGACATCCATCAAACGGCGCAACAAACAAATCACTGACAGAGCAGCAAAATCATCACAGCGAGTTAGAAGTGCAGAGCTTTTTCCGGAGTGGATGGAGATTGACAAATTGGACTACAGCGTGTCTTATTGGTGTAAGCATGGTCGCGAGCGTGTCTCGGAGAGCACGGGTCAACGATCACATCGAATTGTAAGTGGAACGGGGTGTCCTGTCCGCTTTTCAGTCAAGCTAGTAATGATGGGGGGCACCGAGTACAAAATTGTTGTTTCGGCACAGGAGGGAGAACACAACCATCAAGTAAATGAATTGGTATACAATCGATACCCCGACAATCGAGCTGTTGTCGACCATGCTACTTTGGCTAAAGTCGAGGCCATGCGCAAAAGCGGCGCAAAAGCAAGAGGTATACTCATGTATCTTCGCAATGAGTGCGGTACGTCTGAAACTTACATTTCGGTTTTCGTCATAAGTATACGTCTTTGATCTGATGATTTCTTGATGCTTGTATGCTGCAGAAGGGAAGGCTACAACTCTAAAAGATATTCACAACTTGATGGCTCGCTTAAAAGCTGAAAGCAAGTCCGGTGGTTCAGACGCAGATTGCGCCGAGTATGTCCTGCGCGATTTGTGTGTGAACGACAAAGGAGCTGTTGCGGCGTTGTTTGTTGATGATTCTCGTGAGCTACAAACAGTGGCATTCCAGTCATTCAAAATGCGGCGCCTTTTTTCAGCTTTCCCAGAAGTTTTATTAGTCGACACTACGTTTGGCACGAACATCAACCGGTACAAGCTGTTCAGCTTCGTAGTCCACGATATCAACGGCAAGG
The DNA here is from genome assembly GCA_012295415.1 of Phytophthora chlamydospora. Classification (NCBI taxonomy): domain Eukaryota; phylum Oomycota; class Peronosporomycetes; order Peronosporales; family Peronosporaceae; genus Phytophthora; species Phytophthora chlamydospora. The sequence continues at coordinate 4,047 of JAABLK010000939.1, read as the reverse complement.
TAGGCTCGACTTGTATAAGAGGGTCCCCATGCCATATTAATCGTTTTGATAAATTCCTTTCGCAGGGTCAGTACGTGCAGCACGCACTCCTCACATCCGAATCGAAAGCAAACATGTTTGACGCTGTTACAAGCTTCAAGAAAAACAACCCTGAGTGGAGATCAATTAAAGTCATCGTCACTGACAAGGACAAAAAAGAAAGGAGCATACTGTCTGCTGCATTTCCCAATGCAAGAATGCTTCTATGCCAGTTCCACGTTATCTCATATTTAGAGAAGAAGGTGATGAAGATTGGTATATTCTTCCACAGAAAATTGTCTCACACAAATATGTAGGTTGTTTCACTATGTAAGGGATCACAAGATGAAAAGCAGGCTTTGAAGGACACCATGGCAGCTTTGGTCTACTCCAACAGTGCTCAGCAATATCAGCGGTGTAAGAAATTACTTCTGAGGCAATTGGGAAACAGCGAGGATCATTCTCTGTACAAGTACTTCATTAAGAACTGGGACGCGATCACAGAAGAGTGGGTGTCGTATCGACGCTCAAACGTCCCTCATCTTGGGAATAACACCAACAACAGGTATGAAAGAGTTATGCACTTCACACTAACCGTTGATTCTGACAGTTTACAATGGTTATATGCAACAGAATCGAAGCCAAATGGTCTAAGCTGAAGGATCTGATACGACCTACTGCTTCTATTGACGAGTGTATTGCTACGTTGATTGGGCTGCAAGGGATTTGTGAAAACGAGTACGAAGTTGAGCTTCACAAGGTGGGCAGGCACTGTCTACCTCATGATCGAGAATTCGAAAGTATGAGCCAGAATTCGATGACAGAGCTGAGGCACCTTGCCAATTTGGTGAGCTTGCACGCGTTTGAGCTGATAAGTGTAAGTGGACGCTATATTTATTAAAATGTTGGTGTTAACAAGTGATAACTTACACTTATATTTCGCAAGGATGAATTCAAAGCTGCAGAAAGGCTTTCGACATCATACAAGATCAGTACGAGAGATGATACAACAGTGGAGCTTCTGAATGCGGGTGAAAACAAGACATACTATCTCTGCACTAAGGTATGTTTGAGAACAATTCTCGACTAACCATATTCAGCCGTCTCATTGTCTCCACTTGGTGAACAGAATTTCTCTTGCTCGTGCATGTTCTCTCAAACGAGACTTCTTCCGTGCCGACATTCGTTTTATTATCGACGATCTGCACTTGTGTTCACTGGGACAAAGTACGAGTCCGTAATCCCATTTCAGCATATCAACTCAAGATGGTGTCTAAACCAAGAAATTAACGACATCAGCAAAGCGAGTGACGCTGTTGAAACATCAATTCAGTTTCATACGACGAAGAGGAAATCGGTTCCTAAATCGCCTTCCGAGAAGTACCATGACGCAAAACTGGTGACATCCGACCTGACTGAAATTCTTCAGAGCATGGGTACAGACAGATTCAATCGATGTTTACATGCACTGAAGGTTTTCCGCGATATATGTCTAGAAGGACGTGTTCCGGACATTCTCCAGACGTCATTACCTGCCACGGAGAATAGTCTGGAATCTGATCAAAACCGCCAAAACCCTCCCCATGGGACCAAGCAGAAAATCAGCCAGATTTCAACATTATCGGAACTGGATCACGTCAATTCTGTTCCACCACCCCCTTCATCAGCTCCATCAAGTTCAATCATCAACACTGTTGTAAAGTCTGGTGACACGAACTACAGCCCTGGTGTCAGTCCCCAGGATCAAGTTCGCGTAAATCGATTCACTTTACGCAAAGCCAGCAAAACAATTGGAAAGAGCAAAAAGCAGCAGAGAGATACAAGCCGTGGACACAGGCTGAAGCAGACAAAAAAGAAAGCAGATGCAATTGAAAGGGGTGTCGATGATGCCGTACGTGACGTCAACACTCTGCAAGTTCTGATGGATCAAAATTACTCCTACGAACTCTGTCAGCGAGAGGTAAACGAAGCATTTTATCTATCATTAAAGGTACATTCTGACTTGTTTGTTCCCACAGTTCGACCAATTTAAAATTGTGAAGCTCCCCAAAGGGGAAGTTCGCGCCACGTTCAAGGACAAAGAGACTAAATTGTCTAAAGTGGGTTTTTTACTTGATCGAGAAGGGTCCGAACGATGCAGAGAGGCAATTCGAGCATTTGAACTAGGTTCGGGCCTTCTCATGTTCGAGGCAGACGAAATCGAAGAGGTTATTGTATACGTACACAAGGTTACTGACTTCCAAGTGCTCCAAGCCTGTCATATTTCAACAATGATAGAGTTCCATCAAGCCCGTCGGGTTCTCTCCAAAGTTGAGCGCGCAATGGATTGGGTATGCTCTTTGCCCAATACTTACGCAGAAGATGTGATGATTGGGTTCAGAGAATTCTCCAGTTGCGATAAGGTAAGTTGCTTGCTATGGATTCGTTCATTCATCATTATCTTATGCTTCTTCTTTTATGTATTCTACAGAACGAATTTAATCTCGCTATTAGATGCTGCAAACTGAAGGAATCCCGTGTTCAAGATGAAATCATTGTTGGTGCCAATGTCATGGAGTATGCAAGCAGCAAGTGGCTGAACACTAGTTGCGTATTGACCGGCATTCTCTTTTTGAAGAGTAAGTTCCCGCACGTGGGGTTCGTCCATCCTGCTTTCACACAACTGAATGTTAATGACTCGAGGCAACGATTAGCGGATGCAGACAAACTCGACTGCTTCCGTCACCTGGACATGGGCAATGTGGTCGCTGGAGTGCTTCATGCCACCGCGACGCACTGGACTGCGTTCGTATATTTCCCCAGCGGTATTCCCATCTCCAAAGCATGTATTCACGATGGAGATTCTCACGTTCAAGCCACACCAAGTTGTATTCTGTACGACTGCATGAAATCTAATTATGCAGAGACTAAGGCTCTTGCGTATGAACTTCTGCACGACAAAGTCCACTCACCAATCAACTTCGTGCGAGATTCAATGACCAGAATGAACGACGGCATCAATTGTGGGACGCTGTCGCTCCTCTTTCTCGAAGTTCATCTCGGAGATTCAAGTGTTTGGACCGGGAAGCTGACTGGATCGCTAAGCTATTACAGACTACGCTATCTTCGCCACGCCATAAGCAAAATAAATGAATGAACATCTTCTTTTCTGCACAGTGTAGCGAAAGTTGCCGATGATGTACCTTCTTCCGGTTCTTCAAATTCAACTTCAGATTTTTTTCACACACGTATTAACAATGGCTATGTACGTCTCGACGCTGCAGACCCTCTTTCAGATGCAGATTCTGATCTACCTGTTTGACGTCGTGATCCGTATTGGTACTACTTGATCTCCTTCAGGCAACATCATCATCTAAACCTGCGTCCAGGTAGGTGGAGGATGACATTGAAAAAGCGAACAACATACATCCACGAAGCAAATGGCACCGGTAAAAACAACATAACAACACCTCAGGATAAAGATATAGAATACGTCCCCACCTCGGAAATACATCCTTGCTGACGTCTGTAATATCGATGATCAGCTACTGGTTATCCTCGTATAGAATATAGTTCCAGTCTGCCAGCATCTAATCCACACAGCTCCGTCAGTCACTACCACACACCCAGGACGCCCTCTTGAGCTTCTGCAGCGCCATAAACACTGTGAGTACCGTCTTGAATAGCTTTCTTTGTCTTCGTCGGCATCGTCCTTTTTCGTTGACAGGAGCGACAACAAACCGTTTTAATTTTAGCCAATGACAAACGTTCTGTCAAGTTCTGTTCGAGTGCTGACAGAACGCCGGACAGAACTGAACTCGGTTCTGTCCGGGCAGTCACAGCCGCTTATGGGCTCATTTCTTCGGAGGGCGGATTGCGGTCATCCCCAAGCGTAGAAGCGCTCGGGTGGGGTGAAACGCAGCGGTGCTGTAGTGTTCGGATTTGCGGCTTTGCCCCCCCCCCGCCCCCCCCCCCCCCCCCCCCCCCCCAACCACCCCCCCCCCCCCCCAACCTCACGCCCCACGAGCGCCCCCGACCCCACAGCCGGAG
>JAABLK010000938.1:0-13553 GCA_012295415.1 Phytophthora chlamydospora | reverse complement strand
GCTGCTCAAGAGCGAGGTACTAGGACGCGGGCGCATGGAGCAGTTCAGACGATCCTAGAAAACGAGAGTTGTGGAGATGAGAAAGTCTCCACCCAGGATGAACCTGGATATTGCAGGGAAGGACGATTTTCATTTTTTCACCCAGTAATATGAAACCACTTTTCCACGCACCGATCGGATCCGCTGGGGCTACTTGGCTGAGAAGGCCTTCTCGGTCGTCATGGGGATCTCTATGCTGTACATCATCGTGACGACGCACGTGATTCCTCGCCTGGAAGATTCGGGGACGGTGAGCCCCGTCCTGTCCATCGTGAGTCTGCTACTGCCGTTCTTGGGCTGCTACCTCCTTACATGGTTCGTCATCTTCGAGGGCATCTGCAATGGCTTCGCCGAGGTCACCTACTTGGCTGACCGTGACTTCTATGGAGATTGGTGGAACAGCACGAGTTTCGACGAGTTTGCGCGCAAGTGGAACAAGCCTGTGCACGAGTTCCTGTTACGCCACGTGTATCTTGAGACGCTGGATATCTACAACATCTCCAAGGTCAACGCCACGGCGTTCACCTTCTTCATGTCCGCGGCGCTGCACGAGTGCGTCTTCATCCTCATGTTCCGCACCGTCAAGATGTACTTCTTCATCCTGCAGATGGTGCAGCTGGTCATCATCTTCTACGGCCGCGGACTGCGCGGCACGCGTCTGGGCAACATCACCTTCTGGCTCGGCATGATCGTCGGTCTTCCGCTGCAAGCTGTCATCTACAGCCGGGAGTATCATGGTGGCGAGCCGATCTTCATGGTCGTTATGATTCCAGCCATGATCTTCGGCTTCGGCGGAGTGCTCGTTGCTTCGCTGCTGCGCATGAGTAGATCCAAGAAGAAATCAGCGTAGACTAGTGTCTACGTATCCGTGATAAGGAGGATTTGTATTCTCAAAGCAAATAGCAGCTTCGGCGCACGAGGTCGATAAATGCCTTTGCCTGTACAGTGTTTGCGCCGCTACTGCGTGTACCGGAGTGAAGTCTCGTACAGTTCGCAGTTGCTGAGCTTCCTGTTCATGGCCAGCATGCGCTTGAAATACGACGAGTGGCCGACGACGGCGATGTGCTGCTCCGGTCTCTCCCCGAGCTTGGTGACAAACTCCCGGATCCTCGCGTCCAGCTCCTCCTCCGTTTCACGCAGCGGCATCACCTCATCTGCTGTCTTGGGCGCCACAATGTTGGCCGGCGGAGCGTTGCCGGGCCCCGTCCGAGGGAACTTCTCCACCTCCAGCCACCAGAACGGGTCCAGCTCCGAGAAGTCGATGTCTGCCTGGGGCAGGAACTGCTCCGCCAGCTCCGCCGGCACGCGGCCAATGTCACAGGCCGTGTCCAGCATCTCTCGACACGAAGAGTCCACGATGATGGGGGTCTTCGTGTCCGGGAAGGCTCCGATGGTGGTCTCAATGGCTCGGGTCAGTGGACTCGTGATGATCTTCTCAAAAGGGCGTCAGTGCCAAGCTTTGGTCATTATAGTACAGTATTGATCTCCTCACCACTTGGATCTTGTCCTCCAGTTGCTTGGCTTTGATCTGTTCGTGCAGTTTGGCCGCCTGCATCGTCGGTAGACGGTTAGAGGACTATTTTGCAAGGACAGAGGACTATTTCAGTGACAGCAGTGAAGGCGCACCTGCTTCTTCCCTTTGGCGCTGAGCGGCGCGTCCACGATCATGGGGTCGCGCACCCACATCCACGAGAAGTTCCAGAGGCTGCTCTTGCGCCACTCGTTGAAGGTCGACTCGCCATGGCGGATGCAGTAGATGGTCTTAGTGGCGGCGTCGCTCATGATGGTGGCGGATGAACAAATGATCCCATGGAAGTTAATATAATTGGTCCAAATTGGACTATTTTTGCTGTTGCAGACGAATGCGATACGCTCGCAATGCTCACCACTGTGCGTGCAGTAGCGCGTGTCGAGCAGCTAGACTAAGACCAGGCATTCGGTGGGCTCTGGAGGCGGATCGAAAAACTAGTGCAAGATGGGTTAGACTCTTTGAGTCTGTAAGGTTCGTCACCAGGGAAGTGGAACGTACGTGCTTTGGGAGGTCGAAGACAAGGAGTTTGCCTTCGGCGGTGCCGCATATCACGGCCTTTTGCTCCGGCCAGCACTGAAGGCACTTGATGCAGCCGTCCACTCTGTCCACACAAGCTAACGTAAGTTGGAATATCGTATACAATGCCGACCAAGCGACGTACTTGGCACGAAACACGATCTTGCCGTACGCATCGAATGCGTTTTCGTCTTCAAATGCTGTATAGTCCCAGACGATCAATGTACCATCAGCTGCCGCACTGAAAACGAGTCCACGGTGTGGCGCAATGTCCAGGCACACGATGGGCGACCCCGAACCGGAAGACGAAGGCGAAGCCGGAGGGCGCAGCACGCCCAACTCGTAGGTTTCAGATAGGTGAAACATATTCCACATACGTAGCAGCGTGTCGTCCGATCCTGAGAAGAGGAAACACCCGTGCACAGCCAAACTGCACACTGTATCGCTGTGGGCCTTGAATGAACACACCACAGCCTTTTTCGCAAAGCTCCACATCTTCAATCACAGCAAACAACAGATCAGCATATGAAGCGCACCACCTTCCACGAGCATTAGCGATACGCACAACGATTTGACCCGAGAAATAACCAGCGATGAAGAACTCTTGGCCTTCCTGGGCCATGAAGCTTCCCTTGCAAAACACCAAGGAAGTAACTTCTTCTTTCTTATTGGCCTGCAGTGTCGGCTGGAATGGTATTGCTCGCGAGAAGCCATCACTATTCACCTCCCATATCGAGACTCGTCCGTCAACACTACCTGCTAGCAAAACTTCCTGGTCTCGAACAAGACCAGCTGCACATACTTCTGTAAGTCTTTTAAGCAGTCAGATACGACAGCATATTGTGAAACCACGTACCCGCCAGACACGTGACTGAGCTGTTCTCTTCCATCGGCAATTCGAGCAGTTCACCCGCATGAATGCTCCAAACTTTGATGAAACCAGCTTCGTGTCCCGTGAAAATCTTGTGGAACTGCTTCGACGCGACCATGCACGAGATTTCCGAAGTTTCCTCCTCGAATCCAATTGACTCCTTCATGTCGTACGAGTCCCAACAGCGGATTGATCCGTCCAATGAAGCACTGAAGAATTGACAGGTTTGAGTCAGATCGACAACGCGATGAGGCAATTTTGCAAGACCTCGTTCCTCTGATTTTTCTGTAGGATCGTCTTCATCTTCAGTGAAGGCACTGCTGTCATTGTCAATCACAGCGACAGCAACAACTGCGTCGGAGTGGCCGCTGCAATTCACATACCCAACGTTGCGGTTGCAGATCCACTGCTTCACGCCATTTGCCAAGCCAGTTAGTAGGAAATCGCCTCCCATCCCAGTAAACGAATGCATCCCAACAATGGCGAGCGGCATTGCTGCAACCATTTGCTTTCTAGCGAGTAACTTATCTTCGAAAATATTCCACAAGTGGATCCACCCTGCTGCGTCTCCAAGGAGAAGAATGTGCCCCCGGCCATCCCATGCGCAGGAGATGAATCGGGCAGCGCTGGTGCTACAGATCGTCGACGAAAGCGCCCCGGAGATGGCATCAATGACCTGAGCCTTCTCATCAAAACCTAGAGATACCACGAAGCAGTTGTCGGCAATCATCTGAAGTTTTGAAATCCCAAGCGAGTGGAAGTGCGAGAACTTGCGCTTGAAGCCAAACTGGAACCTGGTGTCGACTTGGTCCTCATCCACAATCTCCAGCGCTGTGTCCGACATCATCGCATGACCATTGTCAGACGCATGTGCGTACACGGAGATGCCACCGGCTGAATCTCCCACAAACAAAGTGCCATTCGCGCCCGAGCGAACACAAAAGGTGGAGGGCCAGCTACTTCCCGGCTGTGATATCGATTGAGCCGGCAAGTACCAGGGGTAAAGCAGCAGAGCTCGTCCTTCCGCTGGATACCACGTTTTCACAGAGCGATCCAAGCTGCAGCTGACGAGGCCGTGGTTCTGCTGTGTCAACACCCGCAAGCAAACGACACTGCCGCTGTGCTCGGTCAGAGTTTGGACACAGGTATAGCCACTTTTGGAGGGCAGCGGGGAGTCCGTGTTGCCCCAAGGATCCCACACCTTGATCGACCGATCAGCTGAGCCCGAGAAGAGAAGGCCTTCCGGACCCAGTTCCGGTGCGAAGTCGAGTGTAAGTACTGCGCCTGTGTGACCACGCAGCGTGTTAACCTTACAGCGATAACAATTTCTGGTTAGCGTTCAAAGTGAGGTATCAAAGTACTTGAAGTAGTAGCGAGCGTACACTGGGAGTCGTCACGCTTGGAGTCTGAGAAAGTGTCCAGTGCATAATTGCACCATCATGCTGCACACGACAGAAGCAAGTCGTGTTGTGTCAGCTTCAGCCCTGTGACTACCTGTTCACCTCATTTCAGTTACCCTGCCGGCAAAGATTCCTTTCTCGTTGTGGATGTGATAGCTTTCGATCGTCTGCCCAGCGTCCGAAACCTGACAAGTAGAGACAATCATAAGGAACTGGAGATGGAGGTGGCTTTCGATGGATCGCATACTGGAGGTAAATGCTCGGCGGGCACAACGCGATCAAGGCGATTGCTGCCCGGCATGTAGCTCTGATCCAGCCGAGGCGCGGATTTGCTTGAAGGTCGGCTAGATGCTTGACTCGCTTCACTTGAAGCGCTAGTGCCATCTTCGTAAGCATAGACTTCCCACGCCGTGAACTCAATCATCATCTGCTTCACAGACAACAGAGGAAAAACACGGGATGCCTTCAATGTAGCGCCTCTTCAAGGTGAAGAGGCCGTTTATTTTCCGATGCAGAAGTCGGCAAAGAGCACGTCCAGCACGTCTTCAACGTCGATCCGTCCAAGGATTCGGCCGATCGCCATGACGGCTCGACGCAGATCCTCAGCAGCAATCTCGCTCTGATACGGATCAGCCAGGAAACGGTCCAGACAAGCTAGACACTCGACGAGATTCTGTCGGTGGCGTTCTCTCGTGATCAGCGCACCATCAGCAGATCCACCGGCGGATACCTCAAGTCTGTGACAGAGAACGAGTTGGTCAAAACGGGTTACATCTCTGCATCTCAAGAACTTCAAGAAGTACGTACTTTTCTTTCACTGTTGTCGCGAGTTTGCCTACAAAAGCGTCAATGTTGTCGCCTTCTACGCAGGAAATGACGAGCAGTTGATCGCGTTGCTTCGTGGAGAAGGTATCCAGCACGCGTGCAATTGCGTCTTCATCAACCTGGTCGCTCTTGTTTAGCACGGCAAGCGCACCTTCCCTCAGATAGGACTGGTACTCGTCGCTGTGGAGAAGTGCAGCATTCTACACAATCGAAACTAGTGAGTCGGAGGCACACAAACCACGGCTAGCAACGCCACGCTCGTACCTGAATGTCCATCATCACCACGCAGATATCTGCTTCAGTAGCGCATTGCTGCGCCCTTAGAACCCCCTCCTTCTCGATAAGATCCTCTGTTTCGCGTAGGCCAGCCGTGTCGCTAACAATGACAGGGTATCCGGCGATATTCAACGGCACTTGCACCACATCTCGAGTCGTTCCAGCGATGGAAGAGACGATTGCTGCAGGTCGGCGAGCCAGCACATTCAACAAGCTGCTCTTGCCGGCGTTAGGAGGTCCCAGAATGGCTACCTGGACTCCGCTACGAAGGATTTCTCCTCTCCTACCGTCAGCCAAATGACCTCGAATGGAATCTGCAAGCTTACGAACCCTGCAAATGATCACGTAAGGAAAGATATACAACGGCTTTGCGTACAATGTGTCGCTCTTACCTGTCGACAGCAGCTTCATAGGCAGCGTCAGTGACATCGTCTTCATCGTCGCCGAAGTCGATCATCGCTTCCGAATAGGCCAGACACTTGACAAGACTGTCACGCCAGCCCTCGTAGATTTCTCCAACGTCACCCGAAAGCTGGCGCAGTGCTTGGCCACGTTGGGCTTCCGTCTCCGCGCTCAGAAGATCTGCCAACCCCTCCACTTGCACCAAGTCGATCTTGTTGTTGTCGAATGCTCGCTCCGTAAACTCACCCGCTTCTGCAGCTCGGCAATGCTGGCTCAGCACCACATTGGGTCCATCAGCTACCACTAACTCAATTCTACGACTGCAATGAACTAACTCACCGGCACGTGACTCAGTGCTTCCAATACTCCAGAGACCACCGCCACGCTTCCGTGCGTGTGCAGCTCCACAATATCTTCCCCCGTAAAACTATCAAACCACACAATCACCTCATCAGCACCACTTCCTAAACCTCTTTATTGTGCAGTAAGCATCGTCACCTCTTCGGATGCGGGAACCGCAACACCAACGCGTCGTCCAGATGCTCTTTCGTCTTCGGGTGGTAAAGCTTCCTCAGTGCAGCGCTGGTCCATTCCATCCACCCAACAATCAGCACCAATACAGCATTAACTAGCCAGCTTCCCACTGCATTTTGCACTCACACACGAGGCTTCGGCAATGCCGTGGACTTGCTGAGCTGGTGAAGACACGAGTCCGCCTGGTCTCCCGAGATGCGGATGACCGCCACGCCAGCCTTCCCGGGCGCTGACGACAGCGCGAAGATAGTGTCCAGTTCATACACGCCAATGTCATTGTCGTCATCCCCAATGGCGCCTGAAACGCTGGCAAACCGCCGCGCACGGGCCGCTGAAGCTCGGCCGCGCAAAGTGCACAAGCGGCCCAGCATGGTCAAAAATGCGTGGTGAACTTGAAAACCTGCTGTTTGGCATGTAGAACCCACGACGGAGCATACACAAACACGCAAGTTGAAGTTTTCATTTCAATTAGATAGGGAGCTTCACGCCCTCGAAGTACTCGAGCATGTCGTCGATGTCGCTGCAGTCAAAGGTTTCCGAGCTGCTGCTGCACGTAGTGTTGGCTCTGCTGATGGGCGGGTCTTCCCATGTTGGCGGCGTGCGTTTGGGGGCTGCCTCATCCGTTGTGATCGCAGCTGAAGGCGGCGTTGGAGTTTTGGCCTCTGCGTTCGACTTGTCCGGTGTTGACACCGGTGCAGACAGCTTCAACACGGTATCGGACAGGAAGTCGTACTCTGTACTGGCACGACTGCGAACTGAAGAGGCTTGAGACGTCGGAGCTGGTGGACTCGCGACCGGCGGAACAGGAGACTGCAGGTGTGCAGTCGGCACCGGTGTGGGCAATCCGCCCACTTGATCAACGCCAGGAGACAGCAACTCTAGAGAGTGCCGCTCGCTGACCGGTGTCGAAGCTTCAACCTCGAAAGCTTTGTGATCCTCCACGAAACTCCTCTCCCTCCGGCTGGACGACGAGGCCACCGACGACGCTGGTGATGGGAGCGAGAATGGGGCTCGTCGGTCGAGCGACGGCGACAGAGGCTGCAGCTGCGGGGGCATGTCCATTTCATCGTAGCAGTTCAAGTACGAGTCCAAGGCCGCAGCTGACGCCGTGCTTCGCTCGTAGATGTCGTTGGAGGCTGCACGCCGCTGCTTGCGAATGGCACGCTTCGCAGCAAGACGCTTCTTCTGTTCCTGCGCATTGTCTGCCTCTGTCTGCCGTTGCCGCTGCTTGGTTAGCTCGGTAGGCTGCATAAAGGACTTGCGCTCCAACGGAGTCCCGGGGCTCTCTTCGTTCTCGCTCGAGCTGGAGCTTGACAAGTGCGCAGGACCTCGACGCGCGGTGGGTTTCCTCCGTGCTGGCTCGAACTTGTCGGGGTGGCTTACGCTTCGTACACGTTGCTGCTGCAATGCATCAGGGACACCAGACTGGTGTCGAACGCTAGTGTGGTGGTGGTGATGCACGTGGGTCTGTGTCAGCTGCTGCCGCTTCTTCTGTTCCTCCTGCCACCGCTTGTGGCGACTGCTCTCCGTGGGGCCGAAGTACCGACTGCGCGTGAGCCAGTGACTCATTTGGCGATCGCGATATTTGGCCAGCGCCTTGCTCCTCTCAGCCACAGCGCCGCGGATGTCGTAGATGGCTTTGGAGATGGTGCGCAGCTTCACGTCACCGCCCGCTGCCGCAACGGGGCTTGAAGATACTTCCTCCGTCGGATCGTATAGCCACACATCCGCACGGACACGAGGCCTCCGCTGACCTGCGGGCGACGACGGCAAACTGTGCGACGAGCTCGGCATCATCATCGTCACTACAGGTCTCGGGAACCCGCCGCAGATCGAGGCTCGAGCCAGCGGGACGTCACTCATAGCCACGCCGTCCGTCCACTGGGCCAGCGTCAGCTGCACGCGCAACATTCCTTCGTCGCTCGGGCGACAGCAAACCTCCTCGTAGGCGTGGAACTCGCCCGAGATCTCGCGCACCTCCGCCGGCGACACTTGGCGCTGACTCGTGCAGTCCGCGTGCGTGCCCACCAGCACTAGGCGGCGTGCAGGAACGTCCGACAAGTGCGCCCATTGCGCGATGACCGCGGCCAGCGAGTCTCGTCGCGTGAGGTTGAACAGCAGCACGAAGACCGCGTCCTCGGGCTCTGCAGCCTCCTCTCGACCGCGCAAGATGCGCACTGCCGTCTTCTTGTGACCATTTCCGCCGGGCCGAGGCCAGAGGTACCGCGTACTCAGTTGCCGCAGCGGTGTGTCAGTCACTGTGACGGCCTCCGTGGCGCCCAGCGCTCGCACAAAGCTCGTCTTGCCCGCAGCCGCCGCGCCCACAACTCCGATGCTGCTCTGCATGTTGTGAACTTCTGTCCGCTCCGGTTCAATTGTGCGCGAGGACAAGGGGCACTTCTTCTCTGCTGGCGCTCAGCAGCGGTGGATATCTGAAGACGGACCGAGGCAACGCGTGTATCTCTCTGGAGACTTGGCCCTCAGCTCTCGCGTTGGATTGATGCTGTGGACAAGAAGAGCCGCACGTGACCGTTATGTCGCTTTGGCAACGGACACAGTGCTTGCAGTGCTTTGGGCTGGAGCCAGAGGCGCTGGCGACACACACAATCGGCGACGATAAAGGACGAGCGACGCCACGAAACGCCAGCCGGTGCAACCTTCACGTTCCGCCCGCCGGACATCCTGCCATGAAGCTCCTCGTGCACCCATGGGTTGCGCGGGCGTATAGAGAGAAGGCACGGTCCTTGTCCTGCATCCACAAGATAGGAGCGTAGCAAAAGTGCTCGTTTGAAGGTGCTCGCCTCATGTATGGATAAAATGGAATTCGTCGTGCAGAATGCACGAATAAACTTTAGAAACTATAGAAACGATTTCTATTTTCATTCTAACCTGTTGAAGTGCTCATGTTGAAGCGCGAGTTAATGAGCTACCTGTTAGAACTTTAGCGCGCCTTCGCGCACGAGGTCTTTCAGGTGCTAGAGGATATCAGGAGTTTGGGCGACGACCAGAGGCTCTGCTTCGAGGCGGTGACGGATCTGCATGCTGTCAACCGGGTTTCTGTACAGGAGCTTGAGAGAGTGAACTCTGTCGAACCGATAGCAGAAGCCTTGATGGTACCCCATCTGATTGAGCGCGTCGTTTCGGTTTTTCCAGATCGTTAACTGGAAGACGAACGTGTTGCGGCGGGAGACGTCCAGCAATTCAACTGCTCCAGGAGGTTCTCGAAGTCAGGCTCGTCCTCCCGATCGATCAATTCCAGGAGCCAATTGCGGTCGAACTCTTCCATGCGAGGAACACACATCTCAAACGGTATATTCACGTTTGGAGCAGGCTGCTCGTCAGCGATGATAGAGCAGGCACCTTCCACAGAGCGGACTGGTGGGTGGGCTTCTTCGATGGCTTGTGCTTGCCGCTCCTCACGCAGTAAATCCAGTTTTGTTGGCATCCCGGCAAATTGTAGAATGAGCCGAGCGGCTTCAGCGTCCGGAAGTCCCGCGATGCAACGTGGCCTTCGTATCAACCACTTCGCACACTCGCCGTGCGCTATTATCCACGGACAAATGCACAGCGTTAGTTTCACCGCGACACCTTCTGCAGATACGCCGTTCATCGATGCTCGCGCGGCACCCATCCTATCTCTACAACGTGGACTTCCACGAATCGGCACTCGCGCAAACTTCGCTCAAGATAGCACGGCGCATGATGGCAAGTCTGTTGCGCGGCGAAGGAACACCATGCTTGCCAGAAGCTTGCCACACGAGGCCATTTTCGATTTACCCCAGTCCCTTTGGCCTTGATGCTGGGTTCACGATATGCGTCGTCAGTAGCGGTGAACGGTGTCACCGGGCGACGGAACGAGGATGCCATGGCCGCACACGTAACTACGCCCACCGCTTCAAGTACTGGAACAGCCACTGCCAAGCGAAAGTGGCTTCGCCTTTTCGGACTGCTGCGTCGATCACATTTTATTGAGCATCAAGCTGCCGCGCAAGCACCTCCTCATCCGGTGCGTGCGGGCACCTCGTCGATCGTCGGAGGAGACTATGAGTTCGTCGAGACAGAGGCCTGGCCGCGGGATATCACGTACCTGACCAGCAACATCTTCGCGGTCACGCAGCCATATCTGGTTTCGCAGCGATACTCAACGTACCGATATTGTGAATGCGACGGAGATAATTGTGTGGCACGCCCAGGAGTGCGCGGAAATAGCTCGTGTATCAAATGTGAATCAAGACATCGTCTGCGATGACTCAATTTGCTTTATCGGGCCCCGGTTTGGTAACCGCATGAAGCAACAGTACGAGCTCGACCTCATTTCGACACCTGTCGGGCTCGGAGTCGTTTGCGACCTCACCATTCCAAAGAACGCCTTTATTGTCGAGTACGTGGGCGAAGTCCTACTTGGGGTCGACGCCTGGAAGCGAATCAACAGACACTACAAATTCAAGCTGGAGACAAAAGCTTTGTGGGACGGCCCAACCGACGCGTTCGTTGACGCCGGCAGGTGCGGAAACGAGAGTCGCTTCGTAAATCATGATTGGCGTCCGAACTGCAGCCTCTTCGAGATGGAATGGACGAACACGGCTCGGCTGGGGATCTTCGCCAAGGAAGACATACCTCCACTCCGCGAATTGACAATCTGTTACCGCATGGCCAAAACTGCGTCTCCAAGTACCCATAGTGCTCTCTAATTCGGACAACTTATCGTTATGATCACAGTTGAGGTGTCCTCAAGTATCAATATCAATCCACCTTGCCTGGTCACCACTTTGTTGTGCTTATGCGGTCACGTCGAGCAACAGCTAGTGGCACGCCACGCCGCCCAGCACGAACGTTGTCTTCAACGCGGCACGCAACGCCGCCTTCAACTCTCCTGCAACGCGGCGTGCATCACCACTGTAAACACCACCTTGCACCGGCGGCTGCAGGGCGGGTACGACAGCCGCCTGCAACGCGGCGAGAGACGCCGCCAAACGCACGCGCATCACCAGATCAAACGCCCTCTTTCTCTGTTGCGCGGTTCCTCTCAAATGCCGGAAGGAATGCGCTAGCCGTGGCGCAATTGCAGACTGTCCTGTGAATGGGTCATGTAAGAAATAGAAATGATGAGACGAGCCTTAGAAAGCCTGTACCAGTTGAACCTGGGGAAGCCATAAGTAAAAGCAAGTGAGCTCCACCTCCATATTTAGTGTCTTGCGCTGATTGGCTGCCGTGTCAACCTTTGCAAATTATTTGCGGGTGGGTACATGGATACTTCGGCGACCCTCCGCGAAACACGCGACCGCCGCTTCCTGACCAGGTTCATTTCTTAAAATATTATGCTGCAGCGACTTTTCAAGAATTGACTTAAGCGGGAGCGTACCGTAATTTAGGATACATTTTCGAGTAACCGGGAATTTAATTTCCTAGAAGTATACATGTAAGCGGTCGCCCAACATTCGTATTCAGGTTCCAACATTTGTAGGATAGAGCCTAGATTAATCAGTCGAGCACGCCAACCCAGCTGATTGGCTGTTGGTCTTTGGGTAGAACCTACAATTTTAGGACGTCATTCTCGGCCAAGAGCGACGACAATGGGGGCGGGGCCGTCGCTGGGCAAGTTCCTCAAGAGCATGGACGACGACGAGCTCGCCAAACTCGTGGAGACTGTGCGTCTGTGTGTGCAGGCGGTACTGGTCTGCTATGCTCCCACTAATATTTTGCTTAAACTGCGCCCTCGACAGGCCTACAAACTGGAGCCGCAGCGTTTGGACAAAATGTTCGCACTGGCCAAGATGCGCTGCTACGAAGGTTCGGACTGCAGCAATAGGCCGCCAATAATCAAGGGAATCATGCAACTAACTGTGTCATTTCTTTCTCTTGCTGGCATGCTCAGAGTCCGGCCAGCAGCCGCACCAAGAGACCGACACAACTGACCCAGCCGCAGCCTTGAGCCTTCCTGTGGCACTGCTGCCTCCGCACTCGGTGACTTCATCTTCATCTGCCCAGCCGATGCTGAGTGAGATGCTGCCTTCGTCCTCAGCAGCCGCAACGCCGTCTTTTTCCGGTGTCGTGCCGTCCGCAACGCCGACGGAAGTGATGGTCATCACGACCGAAGCGACTGCGGCACACTCGGTAATGGGTGGGTCGAAGGACCCGATGAATGCTTTGTGGACCTTCGAAGGTCACCACCTGCGCGAGATGCAGACGGCCGACAAGAACCCGCACAATGCCAACCAGCAGTCTCTGCACACTGGCCATTTAGGGAAGAACGCCGGTGGACTCGATCCGTCGGCTGGAGCCATGACGCCGACAAGAGAGCTGGACGCAGACGGATATCCCGTCATGTATGGCAGCTGTGGCCGTGAGAAGCGGTACGGACGCTGCTCCGTGTGCTACTTCCGTGGCCTCCGCTGCAACACGGCCCACTACTGCGCCTGCTGCCAGCGCGCCGTGTGCATCCGCCCGCGCAAGTACCCGGGCGAGGAGCACCCGAAAATATGTTGGAACGTGCTACATGTGGACAAGGAAATGATCCAGCGCGTGGAGAGGAAGAAGAAGCGCAAGTTACAAGCTCTGACTGCAGCCGCGACTGCAGCAACATCCGTGCATGAATCAGCAGTAGCACGCCTGAAGAACGATCAGGCTTGCAATACTGGCGAGGGCGATGCAGATCATAGTGATAGAGCAAACGACAACCTTAGCCAGTCTGCAGAGGATCTTCATCGAACTCCGTCAATCCCGACAGTAGTGGCAGACGTGAGCGGCGCAGTGGACTTGTGATGCCTTGTTGGTGGCAAGTAAAACAGCGATAGCAATGTGGTTTCAGTTCTTCTACAGTGGAGTTGATGCGAAATGGAAAAGCAAAATCGTGCCGCTTGTTTGTTTACCAGGGCCAACGAAGACAGCAAAAGCGTTAGAAAACTAGCGATGGAGCCTCCAGCACCAAGTTGTTCGTCGAAGCTTCAGCAAAGCCCAGGATGCCGGAGGTGTAGACTTGAGAAGGAGTAGAAGACGCGCAAGTCATGACAACAGCTAACGATCTCGCAGAGAGCCCCCCCCCCCCCCCCCCCCCCCCCCCCCCCCCCCCCCCCGCCCCGGCCCCCCCCCCCCCGCGGGCGCGGGCGCGGGGGGCCGCGGGGCGCGGCGGGGGGGGGGGGCGGGGGGCCGGGGCCGGGGG
>JAABLK010000937.1:0-11520 GCA_012295415.1 Phytophthora chlamydospora | reverse complement strand
GCCCGCTCTTGAGTTGCATCTCAGCTGCCACTCGGCCCGAAAAAGCAGCTCGTGAAGTAACGCTTGGCAATACCTTACTTCACTGGTATTCTGTGTTGAGCTTTCAGCTTCCAATTCATTTTTCACGACTTTGCTGGGTTGCCAAGAACTCGCAGCTCCGCTCGGCATGGTGAAGTGGATGGAGATCCCAACTTGAACATCTAGTTTCTCAGGAACATGACAACATAACTCATGGAGTCAAGAATAGCGAGCGAGTCTTTGGAGAAGACAATTGTCTTGTGGAGCTGGGATGCCTCGATTTAGCGTTGGTATTCCTGGTCTCCTCGTCTTCGTGTGCTCTTGTCTGCGTCAGACGCATTCCGGTCCTGTCTTGGGGTCAAACCTCGCTCCTGTTCGCCTGCCACAGGCGCCTTTGCAGGAAAATGCAGAGAAACTTGGCGCCGTCCGTGACGCCTCGCCCCGTGAAAGCAGTAGCGGCGGCTGCGCGTGGTGGTCGGACGTACTCTCCCAGTGCGTCTCCCATCAAGTTGATCGCCTCGGACGCCAAAGCTCAGGCAGTGATTCGACCGGCGGAAGGGCTTTCGTCGCCGATCCCGCCCACGCTGCGCAAGAAGCCGCTGATTCTGAGTGGAGATATCCGCAACCTCGGCAGCAACTTCCAGTTGGCAACAGCTCGCGAAGCTTTGTCGCTCACGCACTTGGGCGACGTGTTCGCTGCGCACGGCATTGTCATCACTCGGGCGGAAGCTCAGGCGCTTCGGCACGAATTCGAGGAGAACAACGACCGCGGTCTCAGCTACGTCGACTTCGTGGACGAACTCGCACGTTCGTTACGAGGCCCCACGACCGGAACTCCCGACACGGGCTGTCCGAATGAAAGCAATGGTCTGGTCGCCGGAGCTGCCAGCCGAGCGCTCGTGAAGAAGCCTCGACTGGCGGAGCATCTATCGAAACTAAACACGCGGCACACGCAGCTTGTAGGGGAGATACGGGGCCTGCTTGGTGCAAATCTGCGAGTCTCGTGGGCTGCTGTGCGCGATGCTTGTCGAGCCGCAGAAACCGGTGCGGGCGGCACAGGGAAGCTGCCAAAGGCTACGTTTGCGCGCGTGCTTACGGGCCTTCAGATCCCCATGCTGTCGACTGCAGCTCTCGACGAGCTTTCACAGGACGGCACCAACATCGACTACCACGAGTTCCTCGCTCAATTCGGCAGCAGCTTCCAGCACGGCGATACCAACAACGTCGGCAACTCGCTCGTGTTCGATCGGCCGGCCGGCAAACCCATCGCGGAGGTGGCTCTTGGTACGGGCGCCAACAACGTCACCGCAACGAACAAGACGCTGCAGTCTCCTGGCGTGACGAGCGCTTTGGGCGGCCATTCTCCAAAGAAAAGCAGTAACAACGCGTCGAACAGACTGGCAGAAGCAGGCAAAGACCCCGTTCTGCTCGAACAACTTCGCATCGTCTTGGGGGAGAAGCTGAAAGCTCGAAACGGAGAAGTTCTCAGCGCCTTTGCAGCCCTCGATCCGACCCACTGCGGTCTCGTTCCTGCCCCCACCTTCACTCAGACGCTACGAGATCTGCGTCTAGTGGAGTCCGAGGAAGAGATTGCTACAGTGCTTTACGTGGTGCTTGATGGCTCGTCCGGCAGCGGCGTTGACTACCGCAGCTTCGTCACCAGCTTCGGAGAGCTGACGAATGCGCGAGGAGCGGCAGCGATGAAGCGCAGCTTGCAGGAGAACAGTTCGTTGGTCTTCGCAGGGAACAAGGAGGTCAAAGGGGCCCACAAGAACCGCGTGGCGCTGTCATCTCCTGGAAATGAGCTGAAAGAGGCCTTCTCCCGTCTGCCGGACGCGAGCTGGCGAGCGATCCACGTTGAGCTCGAGCTCAGTGATCCACGCAAGGGCGGCCTTGTACCAGCCGCGGAGTTGCTGCGTGTACTGAGCAAACATCTCGGGCCTCTACCATCGCGTCACTTCGGCTCGCTCTTCCGGGCGTGTGGATCTCACGCCCACCAGCTCATGGACTACCGATCGTTGGTTAAGAGCTACAGGCCGCGCGTAGCTGACACTGAGAGCTTCTTCGCTCCGCCACTGCAGGGTGAAGGTGCGAAAGGGGCGATCGCTGTTGGTCGACAGCACAGCCAGCAAGCCACCGCACCTACCGAGTCTCTCGTGCTCGTGTGGAGTGTTCGAGTGGCTCGGGCGCGTCTTGGAGCAGTGCAATGGCGAGCGTTGCACGACCGTCTCGCTGCGTGTGATCCACGTCGGCAAGGTCGCGTATCAACGCCTGCTTTCGCCTTCGCTGTGCGTGAAGCCCTGTCACTCACGGAAGCGCAGACTGCGTTCCTCTGCTACTTCTACGAAGACCGCAGCATCGCTACGGACTCGCCACTGATCCGGTACGCGTCGTTCCTGACCGACTATGAGGACCCCGGACTGGAAGCGAACGACCCGAGCGACTCGGAAGACGGAAGTATCCGAGTAAGTAGTAGAGCGGCTGGTGCTGCGGCCATGATGTCCGGAGGCCCCTCGCTTGGAGACACCGAGCTCGACTTGGGCACGGAGCTGGAGCTCTTACGCCAGTTCTTCCGGGCCAGCGTCGGCGAGCTGGAAGGCATGTTGGTCGCTGAGGACTCGGAGCGACGTGGGTTTGTGAGCTTGCCGGTGTTCACGCGCATGTGCTCCAAGTTGAGCGCTGAAGCAGGTAACAAGTGGCGTGAGACGCGAGCTACTGCCAAGCTCTTTACGCGGTACATCGCACGCGGAGGGCAGTTCTACTACCGAGGCTTCCTGCTCGACATGGACGGGAAGGCTGGTCTTCAAGCTCAAGGTCTGGTGATTCAGGAAGACGACGAAGAGGACCGAGGCGACGAGGAACGAGACAGCTTCGCTATCGACTCGACGGCAAAAGACCAGCCACTTGATGTGCATCAGGCACGTGCAGCAATACGCCACCTTATGACGACGTCGCGCTCGCAGCAAAGTGCTGTCTACAAACTCGTGATGAACATGGATCCCAGTGGCTCTGGACTGCTGGCCTACCCGGAGCTACGACGCGCGTTCGAGCGGCTAGGAATTCACTTACGAGACGACCAGGTAGTGCGGGAATTGCTGGAGTTTTATGAAGAGGAGGATGCGCGCGGTGAGAGATCAACTGGCCGAGTCAAGTATCTCCAGCTGCTGCATGCGCTTGGCGGACGAGACCCGGATAAAGTCGGCAAGGATTCGTCCATGAGCGACTTGTCCAGCCACTGCTCCTACTACAGCGCTGTGGGCATTAGCCCTCGCGCTGTGCGTCGCTCTCAGGCTGGAATTGTGGCTTCAAGACAGCTCACAAGTCGCGCAGGTCACGTTCTTGCGGCTCAGGCAGTGAACCACGCCGTTGAAAACCCACGAGCAGCTCTAAACGCCGGTGTTGGGGCCTCAGGTGGCGCTGCTGCTGTCGAGCAGAAGCTTCAGAAAGCTCTTCAGGCTCAAGGCAAAACCGCGTGGAAGCAGCTCGCGCGTAAACTCCAAGCGCTCGACAGCGAGCGTCGAGGCAGCGTCACTCCTTCCTCGCTGCGGAAGGTGCTGGGAGAGCTGGGCATCGAACTCGACCAGGAAGAGATCGTCCGCCTGCAGCTCAAGTACGACGCGGAGCAGAATGGCCGCCTCAACTACCACGCGATGCTGCGGCAGCTCACCAGCGCCTTGAGCGACCTCAGCTCCGGTAGCAGCAGCTCTGGAGGCGGCGACTTGCTGCCAAGTCTGTCGTTGACGTCCCCCATCAAGAGCAAGGCGAGCGGGAATGAGCCCGTTCCCGAGGACCTGCGGCTTGGCGTCCAAGCCAAGTGGAAGGAAGTGTACGCGTCACTCAAAACCCTGGACAAGGCCAATACAGGGCGAGTTAGTGCCGCCCACTTCCGCCAGCTGCTCGAATGGTACGCGCTGTCACTGACAGATACCAGTTTCCTAGCCGTTCTCCGCGCCTTCGACGGAGACGATGGCCAAGTCGACTACAACCGCTTCATGCGCACCTGCTTTCGAGGATGACCGGCAGGCAGCTATCCTGCTAGACAATTAATTTCTTAAATATTTTATCAAATCAGTTGGGCTGTCTTCGTCTTGGACTCGAAGTTGCCGTCATGGGATTCACGTTGCCTATGGTGCTCCGACGATGCACTACAGGCGACACGTTGCCGTTCAAGTAGCGATGTTCCTGCTTCTCACTGCGTCTCTGCTCTCGGAAGTGCGCGGCCACGAGCTTCGCATCCGAATGTTGCTGCAGTTGCTTTGGAGACGAAGGTCTGGTCTGCTGAGTCTGCAAGAGCTTCTTGGCTTCTGCAGCCTGCCGCAGAATCGCCTCGGCTTGACGCAGCGTCTCCTTCTCCTGCTTCTTGATCGCTCTACGCATGACTGTAGCATCTCGACGCTCCTCGTCAACCTCCTCTTCTTGTCGTTCGCTACCACGTTTGCTGAGCCCGGAAGCCTTCGTGTCCAGCCTCACGTCGTATGCGTCGTCCATGGCGAAAGGGCCACGTTGTGACTGTCCCTCGGGGGCAAATTGCTCGAGTCGAGCTACCTGGGGAACGGAATAGCCGAGAGCTGGCAGCTTGAACCATTCGCGTTGTAACCCACGGCGCCCCATGTCTCGAGCTAGATGTACCAACGTTTGGAGAGCTGGAGCCACGCTTTTCAGCGCGCCTTCAGCAGGTTGAGAGCCGCCCATGACTGTGCGCGAAGCAACTAGCACCGGTGCTGGCGGAGACAACGCCATCCCAGGGCGGTCTTCCAGACACTGGAGCAACTCCACTATATGAAGAACTCCTTGCTGCACGTACACGAAAGCTTTGAGTTGCGAGCTCGCACGCTCTCGCGCTTGGGTCTTTTCCAGTTGCTGAGCGAGTAGAGCTCCCTCGAGACGGTCACGCAGTCGTTGGCGGCGCTCGGCTACGTCGGTCGGGCCGGACACTCGAAGACGTGACACCATGGCGCTATGCGTCTGCTGTTCGCAAGTCAACCGAGCTCCTTCGGTCTTGAGCTCCGCCTCGATCTCTCGTAGTCGCGCGGTGCTCTCCCGATACGAGTGAAAGCGCTCGAGCACCACGTTGAGATCGATCTCTCCGGTTTCACGCAGCACGCGCGCGTACTGCCCTTCGTACACCGCGAAGAGCGTCTCGCGTTTGCTTTCGTCCGCATCGGCTACCAAGATGTTGTAGCTGTCACGACGCTGCACACGAACCGGTGGAGCGCGCTCCCTTGAGATCGCTGCTGTAGCGTTGGTAAGCGTTCTGGTACTCGAGCCTTTGGAGGATGCAGTGGTGCGCGTGCCGATGAACCGAAGAAGTTCTTCTCGCCGGCGGTCGGCATCGTGCCGTCGCTGGTTGATCACTAACCGTGACGCCAGCTCGTCTCGATACGACTCGAGCACAGGGAGAGCATTGCGCTTGAAAGCCGTGCGCTTAGCGTGCAACTCGCGAAGCTGCTGCTTGATCTGGCGATGCTTGTCCGACTCCATCTTGACGCGACTTCGACACAACGCTCGCTCCCGATGAGCTGCTCGTCGTCTGTCAGCGAGCAGATCAGCGTTGGCTTCGAGGTACTGCACTTGCCGCATCAACCGCTCGTGCATGAACCGCAGCCGCTTCTTGTACGCGTCCTGGTGTGCGATCTCGTCTTTCAAGCTCGTCACAAGGTCGGTGGATGGCGCTGGTTTCTGCTTCGACGTCTGCGTCGCCCCCTCGTTCGCCGTTTGAGGAACGCCAAACGCTTGGAGATGTCGCTGTGCGAGGAAGAGTTCTTCTTGTCGCCGAGCGATCGTCGCCTGCAGTTCGTGGAGCTGGCGTTGCGCCTCGAGCGTCACGTGTCGCTGCTCGTCGATCTCCTCCCGCACGACCTGCTGCACCACGGCCCTGTGTCGAGTGGCCACCGCAGCTCCGGGTTGTCGCCACAGCTGCATTGCCGCGGAACACGGTCGTGGTCGTGGACTGCCAGCACTTGCTGAAGGCGGCCGTGGACATCGACTGGATTGCGGGCGGCTGGAACGTTGGCACGAATTGGCGGAAGGTGCCGCTACCAGTTTGCGGTTCGCGGACTGGAACCCCGCAGACTTTGGCCGTGTGCTGCCTCCTGGTTGAGCCGTGACGACCGCTTCGAATGGCATCGAGCCATCCACGGGCCTCGTCATTCCCGTCACGCTTGACGCCAAGATGCAACGTGCTCCGATCGCGAAACGACCCTCTTTTTATTAGCTTGTGCGACTACTTGAGGTTTCCGTAGAGCTTGGTGATCTGCTGCTGGAAGAAGGCCTTGAGCTGCGGGCGCTTGAGCTTGAACGTGGGCGTGATGAGGCCCTGCTCGAGCGAGAAAGGCTCTGGGTGGAAGTGCAGGTTCTTGACGAGCTCGAAGCCTCGCAGCTGAGCCTCCTGGGCGACTCGAGCCATGTCTGCCAGCACCGCCTTCTGGAACTGCGGGTTGTGCACGACCTTCGCGCTGGACGCCTCGGCGCCGGTCAAGCCGTTCTCCTGAGCCCAAGCCTCCGCCACCTCCGGGTCAGGCACCAGCACGCCCACTAGACAGCTCTGCAGCGAATCCCCGTAGGCGAAGAGCTGCGCGACGTACTTGCTCTTGGCGTAGATGTTCTCGATCTTCTCCACGGCCACGTACTCGCCCTGCGCGAGCTTGAAGATGTTCTTCTTGCGGTCGATGATACTGAGCGTGCCGTCCGCGTTCCAGCAGCCCACGTCTCCCGTGTGGAACCAGCCACGCTCGTCGAAAGCCTCGCGCGTCTTCTCGGCTTCCTTGTAGTACCCGGCGAAGATCATGGGGCCTCGCACGAGGATCTCGCCTCTCGGCCGAGGCTTGTCGCGACTCGTGTAGCCCATTTCCGGCACGTCTTCCAGCTGCACTTGGCCGTACATGAGCGGAGCGCCGACGTGAGGCCCCATGGGCATGTCGATGGCGCCGACGCACACGGCCGCCGCCGTCTCGCTGAGCCCGTAGCCTTCTGCGACATCGCAGCAGAAGACAACCTTCATGAACTCCTTCACCTCCGCGCTCAGAGGCGCCGAGCCTGAGAAGATGAGCCGCACGCGGCCACCGAGAGCCATGCGCACCTTGGAGAACACCAGGGCGTCCCAGAACGCGTGCGTCTTGTGTCCTTCCGGCAGACCCGCCAGCTTGGCTGCCAGTGCGCGGTCGAACAGGATCTTCTTGAGGCCTCCAGCAGCAGCCACGCCCTGCGTGATCTTGTCGTACACGCGGTTGAACAGTCTCGGCGCCGACACGAAGACCGTGGGCTGCAACTCGGCCAGGTCCTCCATGAGCGTCAGCAGATCTCCCTGATAGAAACCCGCCGAGGCTCCACGGGCCTGAAGAACGCCAAGCACCGCGCGCTCGAAGACGTGCGCCAGCGGCAGGTACGAGCAGTGCACGTCCGACGGGAGGACGTGGATCCGACGACTCATTTGCCACACCACGTACGCGTAGTTGCGCTGCAGGAGGATCACGCCCTTGGGGTCGCCCGTCGTGCCGGACGTATAGCAGAGCGTCGACACGTCCGAAGGCGACGGGGGGTCCGCCGGCGTGGGGTGGGCCTCGCCCAGCAGCTCGAGCTCCTCGAGACTGCGCAGCTCGAGCTCCTCGAGACTGCGCAGCTCCACGTTCTTGGCTTTGGCCTGCTGCACCTGCTGCTCCGTCACGGGCTCGAACTGCACGACGATCTTCAGCGTCGGGCAATCGGCCACGCAGGCCATGACCACGTCGAACTGCTTGCGGCCGCAGAACAAGACGCGCAGCTCCGTGTGGTTGACGATGAACGGCACGGCGTCGGGTCCCAGCGTGTCGTACAGCGGCACGAGCACGTAGCTCATGCGGTCGCAGGCGTGGCCCACCAGACACCACTCGATCTGGTTCTTGGAGAAGACGCCCACCATGTCCTGGCGCTTCATCTGGCCCACCGACTGCAAGCCGCTGGCCACGCGCTCCATTCGAGTCTTGACTTGGTTGTAGCTGAGCCACTGGTACGCGCCAGCCTTGCCCGTCAATGGGTCAATGGAGCGTCGGCCGTAGCACGTCCGCTCACCGTTCTCGATGCTGCAGCCACGCAGGAAGTTGTGGTGCAGCGTCATCTCGGCTTCATCAACGGGATCAGGGTCTGGCACCGTGTAGGCGGGGCCGTGGCTGGCGTCTCCGGTGTCGGGCACCTCGACGGTGTAGCGTTTGCCCGTGTAGGACTCGAAGTCCGTCTGACTCATTGACAGCTCGGAGCTGCTGCCTGCGCCCATGTTGAAGCGAGAGGAGGGATGGTTGGAGACCCAGGAAACGGATATCTTCAAGACTTTTTGAAGAGTGCACGACGGACGCCAGGAGACGCCATGACGTGCACTTGTGTGTGCTACATAGTTACAATCCGACGACAAATGGCTTCAACTTTGTTGGGGACGCAGAAACTTTCCGCTGTTTGGTGCGCAAAATTCATGGGCTAAGTACGACAACTAACAGTAAACGAATAGATTGCCTCTCATTCCAAAGTTAAGTGGCGATTCCCTAAGCAGAACAGCAATTGCAAAGGCCGAAGCCTCTTGTTGATTTTTTTCCGCTGTTGGTCACTTCAACCCCATTGCGAGCTCTGCCGACTGGTCTTTCATATCTTGTGTTAGACTGCGCCTATGACACAGTCTTGCGTCAGTAGAGCTCCATTGAGTACACGTGCCACGTCGTTCGCGTTCCTCAGTAATCGACGCAGCGCTAGCACCAGGTCGATATTAATTTCCAGTCGGGAGACACGATTGCTCTGTTGCTCCATGAAGAATATCACCCTGCACACGCAACTCAACCTGCGGCAAAGAAGCTGTTCGCGCAACGATCGGTGCTCATCGATGTTGTCATCGCCCTCTCGGGTTTTCAGGTGTGGAAACACGTAGCGCAGTGTGAGCTCGGACACCGTCAAGCTCAGCCTTGCTGTGGCAACCATTATGCCAGGAGCAACTTGCTCCATGCACTGTAACTGCATCCGTGGCTCATCAAAGTTTAGTGAGTAGCGTCGCAGCTGATCAACCAGTGCTTCCAGACCGTTAAGATCGCCCATGCCCACGTCGCGTGTGAACGATCTCTGCAGCACCACGAAGCTCTGCTTCATCATTTCATTGATGTCCTCCATGAGCCACGGCAAGCGGAAACTCGTTTCAATCAGTTGGAACACTTCGCTAATGAGCGTCCACGGCGTATAACGCTTTTGCTGTCCGAGACGGAGACCTTCGCGCTTCAGCTCGAGATGCTGTAGCTCGGCGTGAAGTCGATGCACGCTTTGCTCGAGGCTAAGCATGTGCGTGCGTTGTTTGCTGTGGTAGCGCGCCTGGTTGGTGCGGCGCTTCTCGCGTCGAGTAGTTTTCCTTTTCTCGAATTGATCGGCTTCTTCGGGGGCTCGAAGTCGCTTGACACTTGCTCTCGAGTTCGTCGATGCAGCATCTTGCGGCTCGGTACTGAACGCTACCGCATCGTGCTTGACAGTCTCCACGGAAGCCGGCAGGGTTGTCGTCTGTTGATGGTTTGCTTGCCAACGCGGTAGCACTAAGCCAGTAATGCTGTCACTAAGGTTTGCGCAGGCGCGTTCCGCGTCCTCGAAGAAGAAGCTGGTCTCGAAGCGGCTTGCCATCAGCGTCGGAAGTCTTGGTGTGGGTTTCTCGCCATCCTTATCGAATACCCAGCCATCGAGGATAATGAAGTGCAATTGTTTGCGGGGTTAAAACTTCGGCAGTGCAGTATTACGGGGCAATGCTGTCATCGTCATTCTCAAGTGACCAAAACGAAGCTGTCGGTAGGGGGGGGATACAGTCCTGTACGTACAACTTCATATGGTCGGGGGTAGTAATCATCCGCGCCTCTCCCCATGGGCAATCATTGTCGCATTGTGCTGATGCCGCTCACTCGTCCTCGACTCCAACGCAACGCACAGACTTGAAGCTTCTGGCGCTTTACCTGCCCAACGAGCGCCTTCAATGGCCGGGGACTTGGCCTCCGACGCGGAGGTAAGCGCATTGAGCAGTCAAAGGCGTCGTCCGTTCGGCCATGGAGCTCCGCGCGAGGACGACTCGCAGCGGACGCTCCGCAGTCCGCTGTTGGTCTCTTCCAGGGACCGCTCCCCGACGGGCAGCGGCGCATCACAGACCCACGTCAACTCGTCGGCTCGGTCGCCGCCGTCGACATTCCTGGGTCTCCACCACCGCCACTACGCCAACATCCGCGAGCTGCGCGGCAAAATCTCTCGCGTGCCGAGGTTCTGGCTCTGGCCTCGGTTCCTCAACAACTCGTTCTTCGCCAGGCGTCTCATGTTCTCTGGCTTCGTGCTGAGCGTCGTGCTCGCGTGGGGAGTCTCGGTCTACAACATCAAGATCACACTGTGGCTCGAGGCCTTTAAGGAGAGCGACCCGGACGACTACGAGCACTGCAAAATGGTGATCGTCTTCTCCGGTCTCATCTACCACATGCTGCCGTTCGCGGTCTTGCTGTTTCTGCCAGGCTCGGGGCTGCGCACGTTCGAGCCGTTCATGCGAGAGGAGACCCAGCTGAAACCCGTAGCAACCAACGCTGAAGGGATCACCTCCAGCGCGCACCTTGAGGAAGGCGAGCGCAGTTCGACAAGCGTGCCGAAGATCAGACGTCGCGTCATGTTTCAGTTGTGCGAGCTCATCGCCGTGACAGCGCTGGTGTACGATGCAGGCTTGGTCGTCTACTTTCTCCGCTTGCTGTTCACTGGCGCGGTCTACGCGTGCAACAGCTACGAGATGCACCTGTTCACTCTTGGAGGGGCCGCGTGCTACGTTGGCTTGTTCGTCGTGCTCTACTACTTCGCACGCTACCGAGAGCACATCAAGATGCAGCTGGGCGCGTTCTCCGAGAGCGACCAGACCGGCGGTGGACGCAAGCACGAAGCGGCCTTGAATCAAGACACCAAGTCGACAGCGCCCAAGAAAATGCTCGCGGTTGTACGCACCCGCCTCTACCACGCTACGCGTCGTGGAGATCTGCAAGAGATGCGAGAGATCCTGAACTTTGCGCAGGTTTCAGGCCTCGATGGGTTCCCGCGTAAAGTGTACGCTTCACCGAAGATCAAGATGAAGTTCTTCGCCAAGACGCGCAGAAACCCCGTGCACGTGGCCGCCTACCACGGCAACATTCGAGCGCTGGAGCTCCTTGAAGAGTTTGGCTTCGACTTGACAGCTCTGGACAAGTACAACAGCGTCCACTTCTCGACTGGAAGTCTCTTCTGGTACTTCGCTCGAGTGTTTGTCAAGCGCCCGAGCAACAGCATTGAGAACACGGCCGTGTCCATTTTCCAGACGACGTTGATGACGCCGCTGCATTGCGCTGTATCAACCGGCCAGGTGGAGACTGTGCGCTGGCTGCTGGAGCGAGGAGCCCATCCAGGGACCCTCGCTCAAGCCTCGTTCCGCTCCAACCGCGTGCCTCCGCTCTTTCTCGCTGAACACGCAGAGATCGCCCGAGAACTTCTCGTTCACGGCGCCGATCCACTGGTGAT
>JAABLK010000936.1:0-13602 GCA_012295415.1 Phytophthora chlamydospora | reverse complement strand
CATTGGCTGTGAGCCACCCATTGCTATCTGGTGTGCCACACGTAACATATGTATGGAACCCAACTTATGTGTGGCACACAACTTGTGTGCACCACACTATTTGATGTAACCCCGTTACAGTTCGTGTCGCGTGCAAACGACAGAAAGCTCACCACTCACCACATCTATCTGAAGGCATGATCTGTTCCGGGCGCAGTGCACTGGTAAGAGGGGATCTGTTGAAGTAAGCGGAGACTAGAGCTACACAGTGTGTACTAGAGTCACAACGCAATCGGCTAGAGAACCATAATGGTACTAGAGTCAATTCATCTACATGTAAACTACAAGTGGCATTGTACCAATCTTTCCAAAGAGCTATCACAAGTGTGTGCAAGGCTTGGGAGGGAATTGTAGTGTGAGGTGGCTAGGAAGCCTTGCCCGCACACATTGGGCCCCTGCAGTTTGGCATTAACCCAGCTGGCACTGGTTCAACCCGACACATAGGGAGTCCTTGTGTGTCAACCAGGAAACTAGGAAAGGCTACAGATAGTATGCTGTATTGCCCACGGTATAGGCAAATGGTCTAGAGGCAAGTAGAGCACTCTACCGACTAAATTTTAGCTCACTCTTGAATGTACTCGGCGACAAACCCTTCAGGAAGTGCCAGCTTCCCTAACGAGTGTTCAAGACCTTTTTCTTAAGCGGAACACGCTACAAAACCATTTGGAAGCTTCACTCTCAGGATTCATCCTGAAGATGTCTATGCGAGAGTTGACCTTGTCTATAGCCAGTTGGGCTGCCCGACTTGTCGGCCACCTCGTGGCGTAGTCATCTTGACTTGTCTCCTCCGTTGGTTGGCCAGCGCGGCCAAAGCCAGAATAGCGATCTGAACATTTTTTGACTGGTGGGGAAAATCGCTGAAAGTTGGAATACTGAAATATTCAGATCGCCAAAATGTTGGATAGCCTTTTGAGTGAATAGCGCGACCATTGGGGATGCTTTTCGTAGTCATCACACCATTGAGTGACTTTGGTATAATTCCTACTTATGACCTATGCAGCAGGCACAGCACTGATCAAAGGCCGTACACAGTCTCATCGCTTTCAGCCGAACTGCTGCTGCTGCGACGGCGCTCGTCCAGGGTCCCAGAGCTCTCGTTGCGGACACGAAACATGCTGCGAAGGCGCTGCTCGCGTCGGCTGCGATAGCGTTTTTTTTATGTCTTTCGCTTCGCGACAACGTCCTCTCCGATACACAGCCAAACGTCCTAGATAGCTGCTGTACGAGTCATCATCTGTAGATCGGTGAGGATTCAGATACACGCTGAAGTTTGTCAGAGCGACACACGTCTTGAACAGCGTATCGTAGCTGGGTTCGGACAAGCGGTACTTGTCCGACGCGACCGCTCAGAGCGAGGTCAAACGACCTAAGTAGTAATCACTGGAAACACGACCGTGGGCTATTGGAACGTTTCCTCGAGCTACTCAATTGATAGGGTCTCGCCTGGCTGTTTATTGTTCGGTGTGATGGCGCAAAAGTGTGCAGAGAGACCTTGGTATTTCTTGTCAGTCAAAAGTGCCCACTCATCCGGATACTCGGTCAGTAGCGGTCCCTCGTCTGCAGTTGCTTGTCGCCTCGGACTACTTCTTCATGTTCTGCGAATGGAAGGCTTGGTTCCGGTGAAAGATCTCAACGTCCGACTCGTGGCCAGGATGGTGCGATGTGCAGTTGATGGCTTTCCCTGTAGGCGCCACCGATACCTCAACTTTGTCGCAGTAGTTGTTGCTCTCGTCACTGTCCCTGAAACGGCAGGCTCCCCCTTGAACTCCGTGAAACCCCAGCCCGACAGCTTGTCGGTCCCCGGACGTCCCCACTCCCTACGGTGGTCATCGCGAGACAGCAGTGTCTAGACTCAGCCAGCTTCCCATGAGGACCCAGGCGGTCACGCACGGGTGCTACCGGCAGAACGGCCGGCTGCTTATTACCGACGCACTCACTGCTGTAGTTACAGAGCTAACAGGTCGTAATGCACAGCGTTCTTCACTCACAATTCGGCCTCGCTGGATCGAAACCAGTGAAAGATTTCTCGCCAGCAGAGCGTGGAGCAAACAAATTCGCGTATTCCAGGAGGAAGCACTTCCGGGATGTTGTAACGAACCTCATCCGATCAGGATTTACATACGACACCGCGATTAACAAGTCTACAGCGTGTATGGTGGGCATCTGTCAGTGTCGAGCATTCTTGTTGCACTGCGTGGGGATAGAAAACGAGGCGGTCACTCCAGTCTGTCCTGTTCAATATTAACAAATCATAGCCCACTACAAGTTAGTTTCATCCAATCATCACACGGTTGCCCACCGTGTTGCACAAATGGTGGGTTTTATACAATGTTGTAGCAGTATTTGGTGCGTTTTCGGTGGACTATCGATTGTGAAGCGCACTAATTACTACGCATTGGTAAAAATGAGCTTGGAAGCGCAGCTGTCGGAGCTGTTCGCGCAGCGCACCGCCGGTTCTGGCTGGGTGCGTTGTCTCCACGAGGCCTTCTACGGTTCTTGTGCCGCTGTGCGCGGGGTCAACAAGTTCCTGGAGCTGGAATCGACGCTGGCGCAGACGTTCGCAGTCATCGGTGCCACCGACGCCGGCGATTTCTGGCGCATCGCAGTTCTGGTGCTGCTGCAGCTGGCGCAGGAGCCACCGACGGCAGTGGAAGTCTCATCAGATCAGACTCAGAACTCGGAGACTATCGACAGGAAGAAGAAGAAGAAGCGGTCGCAGCCCAACGCGCCACTGGCATTTATGATGGTCAACGCGCTTAGGAACCTCACAGATCAGAAACCTCCGCAGCTTGAGAACTGCCACATTCAGGGCCAGACGAACGACGCCTTGAGGGATTTCTGTGTACGCGGGCTGCGAGACCCGAACTTTACGGTAAGAGGCTCACCCGACAACAGGAAAAGTCGCTAGATGACGAGAGTGACGTTTGCTTTCTCCTTGCAGGACCAGAAGCTGGTGGTGGAGATTGTCGATCTCTTTGCCATTAGAGACATCGACCCAGAGGCAGTGCGAGGTGTGGCCCAGAGCCTGCTTGACTGCAAGAAATACACGGCGTTGATCAAACTCTTTACCATCTTCAGCTCGCTGGACTGGCCCTTCGAATCGACGATCAAGACGATGACGAAGTCGAAGGATTGGTCAGCGGCCGAGCTTTTCGCGAGGACTTTTGGTGGGCCGAAGGATAACGGTACCATCAACTACCACCTTAGTATTGCCGTGGTGATGTAACTAAATCCTCACGTGTCACCTCACAATGTGCAGTGTTGGCGAAGGTACTAGTCGACGAAGCGATCGCGATCCAGGACGTTAAACGGGCAAGTCAGGGAGATTTATGTCTGCTCAGGCGCTTGCTCGTCTCATTTTCGGTACTTCTCCGACGTAGGCGCACCGCATCGTCTACAATTTCGGCCTCCAAGAAGAATATCCCGACATCGGTGCGTATCACGAGTAACTGTATTCATTGACAGAGCCCATCGCGCTGACGGACGGATACTTTTTCATAGATTTGTTGTATTGTCACGACGGATTGATGAAGCTTATCGAGCGACAACGCTGGCAAATGGCTCTATCCTTTGCTGGGAATGATTCCTCGCTCCAGAAGCTGCTATTCGACCATTTGATGGCTGCTGGTGAGATCCAGTGGGCTGCTCGGCTTGCTCACATACTGGGCATTACAGATTTCGAGACTCAGGTGTCACAAATGGTTGCACAGCGAAGTTCGCTGAGGACGAATGGGCTCTCACACTCCGCCAATGCAGCCGCTTTGAATGGCTGCTTGGCGCTTGAGCTGAGTAGTGAGTCCGTCGTGTTTTGCCATACAGAAGAATCCGTTCGGGGAGCGATGGATCACTTTTTTAATGAATCTGAGGCTTGCGCGGGAAACAGCAATGAACGTGTGTGTGGGCGGAGTTGTGCCGCATTCAACGCGGATCAAGTGGTTGGTCTCGATGTGGAGTGGAAACCAACATCAAGCAAAATCGCTGCTGCGACCGGTTCAACTACTACAACTGCAGTGGCCAGTATTTTGCAGATTTCTTCGTCCTCACGCGTGTTTATCATTGATCTCCTCGCCCTCTGCGTACGTGTACAGGCTTGAACTCTTCCTAACGTTGTTGTTGCTTTATGGTTTGTGACTGACACTTTCGTGGAATTTGTGCTTCTAGGACAATGATTTCCTGTTCGACACTTTCCTTAGACGTCTGTTTACCAGTCCATTCCTTCTCAAAGTTGGGTTCGGCTTCGACACAGACATGAAAGGTATAGTACTTCTCACTAGTGGTGCAAGGACTACACAATACTGACACAATGTGTGGTGATATGTGCGTAGTGCTACATCAGACTTTTCCTGAGCGATCCGCCTTAATCGACATCTCTCCGTTTCTCGAGGTAATGATTCCTGCAGCAGTAAATCGTACGTGACCAAATCACTAACGCCTGCTCGTCGATACAGCTGAGCGCCGTTGTATCCAAGTTGCTAGGCGTGTCGGTAGGCAACAGCTTATCGAATGCGACGAGCACCATACTGGGTAGTCCTCTTGATAAGGTGCGATGTTCTCTCTTCTGGCGGCGTTGTGAGATACCTCAACGTCTGATATACTGCTTGTGTGTGCGTTGTAATTCAGCGAATGCAAATGTCGAACTGGGATGTGCGTCCTCTTACGACACCGCAACTCACCTACGCTGCCTTGGACGCGTATTGTCTGGTCCAGATCACCAACAAACTGTGGGCATTGAGAGTTCATTTGTCTCTTCGATTGTACACCGTGAACTCAACGTGAATTATGATTGTAGTCGTAGGGGCGACGATGCAGAATTACCATCTTGGCAAAACACGGTAGCGGAGATTCACCAGCTTGTTTATCCGTCGCCACTGACCGACGAAGAGGCAGTGGAGGCCATTGCGCTGCGTGAGAAATACCACCAAGTCTGGGTGAATAGTAGAGTGGAGACAAGTTTTGGCGATGTGGTCGCTAGTCTTCTTACACCGCAAGATGTCGAGGATTACTGGGAAGAACGCAAGAGGATCCACAGAGAAAGAGAGCTGGAGTATCTACAGACTGGACACGGATCTGATGAAGAGGTCCTGGACACCGCGCTGACGTTTCTGGACCCTCACACAGTCAAAAGCCTGCTGCAGCAGTCTCAAGACTCAGAGCAGCCAGCTGCGTTCGTTGCTGTCAACGCTATCTGTTTCTTCGCCGATGGTGGGTACCGCTGATTTCCCTGGTAATTTGTTCAGTGCTAACTATTGTCAATTGTTTGGCGTTCTAGAGGAGCCGTGCGTGGCTTGTATCGAGGCAAATTGCAAACTGGACACTGCGCAGCTCGCAACAATGTGTGGGGTTAGCCGAAGGCGTATTAAACTTGCAACTCCCGCCGAGTGTTGTGAGTATTTCGGCTTTGAGCCAGGCACAGTTCCCCCTTTCGGACATCGCTCTGCTCGAGCCGGTACGGAGCACTTGGAGCCAATCAATCAGCGCATTCGCGTTTACGCCAGCAGTACGCTGCAGTATGTGGAGTCTCTTGTGTGCGGTGGGGGGTCCCATGAGGCGTTGTTGTGGCTGAACTCCAAGGCGTACTTCGCCCTGGTTGATGTCGAGGCGATTGGGGATATCCAACGAGGTGTTTCCGCTATCGAGGCTAGCATCACGGCGATCGAAGAAGCCACTACTACAGCATCACAAGCCACGGCACCTGCAGCTCCCCACGGCAAGCAGGAACCGGTTCGCGAGTACAAGTTCCTGGCGGATTCGATGGTGGCGCGTGTGGGGAAATGGCTGCGAACCATTGGAATGGACGTGGTGATCTGGGACCCCTACTGCGTCCCGAAGAAAACTGCCAGCCAGGACCACAAGGCCGCGCTGTTGGCCTTGTCTGTGTGCGAGCAGAGGATCTTGCTGACTCGCGACAAGAAGCTGGCCAATCGACGCGATGCCGGCGCGTGCTTCGTCGTGTCGAGCGACGACCCGTTCAAGCAGTTCCAGGAGATCAAGGCGCACTTTGCGCTCAAACTCGTGAAGCAGGAGATGATGTCGCGCTGCGCGCGCTGCAACGCCAAGGGCTTCGACGTCGTGGACCTCGACTACGTCCGCAGCCAGACCGAGGACGAGGTGCATCCGAACGTGCTGCAAGTCGTGACCGAGTTCTGGGTCTGCCGCGTGTGCCATAAAATCTACTGGGAAGGCCCCAAGTACGACTCCAACTACGCCAACCTGCTGCGGATGTTCGACGACGACAGCATCGTTGACTCAATCTCCAGTACTACCGGTAGTGCAAACGCTAGCTGAAGTGGCGTATAAAACCGTACTTAGTAGATCGCCACTTCCGACCATCTCCTAGTTGATGACCAACGTCTCGTCGTCCTCGTAGCCGAACTGCTTCTTGTACTGCGAGAAGATGCGCTCGATCTCCGCCACGTACTGGGCGTGCACTTGGCGGATCTCGTCCTCCGTGGGGTTGGCCGTGAGCTTGGTGGGGATGGGCTTGCCGTACACGACGCCGAAGCCTTTGCCCTTGGGCGGCTGCTTGGGCATCCACATGAACTTGCCCCAGAAGATGATCATGGGGATCTTGAGCGTCTTGCGGAAGAAGTCGATCACGCCCTGAGGAGGGTTCCACATGCTGCAGGAGAAGGAGACGAGTCAGTACAGCAAGTATATAGTGTTCATATAGCCAACGCCCACTTACTTGTAGAGCCACTTCTCGCCGAACACGAAGCTCGGCACCAGCTCCGCACCGTGGCGCATGGCCAGCTTAACGAAGCCCAGACGCTTCTTGAGCACGAGCTCGTTGACCTTGGAGTTGGGGTCCGTCTTGAAGATCTCGGGCACGCCGCCAGGGTACACGACGATGCTGGTGCCGTCGTTCAGGACCTTGTCAGCCGTGGAGCGCGAGGCGTCCACACCGCCGAGCCACAGGCACAGCTCGCGCCCCAGAGGCACGTAGAACATGGTCGACGCTCCCAGCGCTGCAGTCGTAGAAGAGTTAGTACGAATGCAGCCACACGAACGTCAATAGTTGCTCCTACCTCTTGTCGGGATGCCCGGGAAAACCTTCTCCCAGTTGCCGCCATAGGTGGAGACGCGCGACAGCACGATGATGCCGTGCGGGTGGAAGCCGAATATGTACTTCTTGCTGCTGTCCAGCTCCTGCTCGCGGATGACCTTGATGCCGAGGAACTTGGCGCTGAGGCCCCAGATGCGGCCTGAGCGGAAGGCCGGCCAGGGGTTGCCCTTGGCCGTCTTCTGCGCGCCACTCAGGAAGGACGGCAGGTAGAGCGCCACGAGCGCCACGGGCACGTAGCCGTAGCCGATGGTGTACAGGTAGTAGAAGATCACGAGGAAGGGCACGCCCCACACGTTGTAGTGGATGGTCACGAGGCTGAAGAGGTCCGTCGCGAGGCTCTGCGCCCACTGTGGCACGCGCGAGTCCTCGGCGAAGAAGCCAGGCGCCTCGTACACGAACGGCGCGTCGCTTTGCATCTTGCCGGCGGGTGCGGCGGTGGCCTCGTCATTGCGCTCGGTGGGCTTGAGCTCTTGCGCCGTCATGACTACGCTGGAAATGCGCGTTTGACTGGCAGGGCGAGTTCGGAAGTGGCGTAGCAACCGAGTGCGTCCTGCGTCATTTGCTGGTCTGGTTTACTTCAGTTTAGGTATGACACCTCAAACTGTCGAGTCAACACAATTGCATAAAAAGCGCGAGATGGCAGTCAGCGAAATGAGATGGCTACACGATTGAAGGTACCGCAAGTCATGGTCGATCACGGGAGCGCGAGTGTTCGTCGGCGCCCTAAAGGGCCCCAACGGAGCGAGTCAAAGTTGCGGATTGATTCCATAACAAGCTGCGGCCCGCCATGAGCTACGCTTGTTGCGCTAACTGTCTACGAGGAAGCAACGCAGCGACGTCGAGGGCGGGAAAGCTTCGCTCACGACAACCAGACCGAAAGACTCGAGTTGAGCGCTCCATCTTTGACAGCCAACATCGTCTGACGCTGTCGAAGCGAACTGGAGAAAGGACGTCGACGGCGGCGGTAGCCAGCGTCGGAACGCCGAGTTTGAGTTCGCGGATTCAGCGGCGTGATGGCCGTTCCAAAGGTGTCGGCCGAGCCAGTCCAAAAGGGACCCGCAGCGATCGAAAAGGTAGGCGGGATGTCACCGAGGGCGCCGAGTGAGGTGGATGCGGCTATGAAGCAGTCGATGGACGGAGAATCAGAGGCGACGTCCGAGGTCGTGGTGTCTGCTACCCTGGGGGCCCTGGGAAGCCCGCTGGGGCTTCAGCTGCTGCTGCACTTGCCGTCGCAGAGTGGGAAATGGCTATTGAAGTGGACGTAGCGACAGAGATGTCCAGGGTGGCGTTTGACGCGCCGGCGGAGCACGAACTGCCAACCATGAGTGACGAAACTAGTACTGCTGCAGCGACCCGAATTGAGCGGGAATTCGGCGACAAGGCGGCAACAAAGTCCCTTCCAGCGAGTCAGGCTGCAGTATTGGAGCTGCTGCCGCGGAGGATCTGGTGAGTTTGATGGAGTCTGCTGCCGTGCGAGCTATCGACAGGAAGCGTTCGAGTTTTGGCCAATGATTCGCGGTGATTCGCGGAAAAAGGTGCCGCTTCAACTTGGTTATTCTTGGGTTGACGAGAACGGCGGTCATTGATACATTTCGACTCCAAGCATGGGCAACCTCCTCGTGTCGTCGGTCTGCCGAGCCCATAGCCGCTCCGAGGCCGTGTATGCGATCGTGCGGGCGCAGGTAGGCGCGCTGCAGGGCCGCCAACGACATGGCTCGCCCCTCCAGCGTAGGTGTGCGGCGCAACAGGCGGCTCTGCTTCGTGCTCTTTCGTCGCACATGGCCCTCACGGCCGCCGTCATGAGCTGCTGGGCGGCGGCTGCCTCGGCCAGAGCCAGGGCCGCGCTCATCGCATCGCTCGTGTTCATCGCCAAGAAGTTCGTGGCCGGCGCCAATCCGCAGCCGGCACTGACGCAGGACGTGGACGACGTGTTCGACGAGTTCAACGCCGTGTTCGAGACGAAGCCGCGGCCGGTCAGGAGTCTGCGCGAGCTTCAGCTCTGCGCCAAGCTGGAAGCGCAAAGTCTCAAGGAGGAGGCGGACACGCTGC
This sequence comes from Phytophthora chlamydospora, assembly GCA_012295415.1. NCBI lineage: Eukaryota > Oomycota > Peronosporomycetes > Peronosporales > Peronosporaceae > Phytophthora > Phytophthora chlamydospora. The sequence continues at coordinate 4,451 of JAABLK010000936.1, read as the reverse complement.
AGGAGGAGGCCGAGGCCGAGAACAATGCACCAGAAGAAGAGGAAGACGACAAGCTGAGCGACCTGGACGACGACTACGAGCTGTTGCCCAAGCCGGAGGAAGACCAGGCGTTCTATGCCGAGCCGGAAGGCAACCAGACAGAGAGTAAAGCCAGCCAGAGCGAGGGCGAGCGGCTGCTGCAGCTTGCTTCGAGCATCTCCGACACATCCATGCACGTGGAAGACTACATCCTCAGCGGCAAGCACGACAACTTCGACATCGTCACCAAGGACGTGGAAGAGCACGCAGCTGAATCCAGTGACACCGAGAAGAGAAGCATCGTACGCGTGCTACTGGCGTACTGCGCCTACAGCGAAGACGCCAACTATTCGAGCGACATGGTGGGCACAGCTGAAGAGTGTCTGCAAGTGTGGCAGGGCGACGAAGACCGCGCCTTCAAGTCGCTCGCTGTGCTCTGCAGCGACGTCCCGCGGCTGTGTGCCGCGCTTGAGTGAGCCACAGTGTCCGCAGCGGAGCCTCTTGCAACTAGCAACCTTATTTTATGGAGAGATATCGAATACATTTTGTCCCCTCAGTTAGTGGAAAGACGTCGGCACTTCTGCTGTGCTCGTCTCGGGTAAATAGACTGTGGTCGATGAGGTCAACTCACTTCCGTGACGGTGTTGCTGTTCGCTTCTTCGCAGCTCGCTTGGCCGCCTTCAAGCGCTGCAGCTGAGACCCCACGGGGTCGCCAAAGTGCTGGAACGAGTCCGTCCTCACGGGCATTTTTGCTGCTCTGGATCGCGACTTGGGTGTGTGTGAAGATCGATGGCGCGAGTTCAGTCGTTTCTGCGGGATGTCCTTGAACACGACGGCTCGGGACGCCAGCACGTCGTCAGGATGCACATCTAGCAGCGGGATACTCAGGCCCAGCCGCGCCGCCTCCTGCTCTCGACTTTTACGCTGCTTCTTTTTGCTCCTGAACTGTGCCCGCAGCGCCGAGTTGCTGGCGTAGTCGTCCTTGAACTCGGCGTCCTGCAGCTCCACGAGCGCGTCGAGTCCGCGCGAGCGTTTCTCAGCCACCCGCTTGTCCTCATTCTCGTGTTCCAGCCGCAGGAACGGGTCGCTCTGCAACTTGACGACCAGTTGCGGGTCGTTCAGGTGCTCGGTCTGCGTCTCCTCTCCCTCTAGCGGCGCCTCGGCCTTCTGCTTGAGGCCGCTTACCAGTTCGTAGCCGCGCTGCTTGGGGTCCGTGCGGATAACGAGCTCGCCGCTGCAGCTGGGACAGCGCAGGCCAAATTCCCACACAGTAGATGTCAAGTAGCTGCCCGCCTTCTTCTTGCGCGCGTTGAAGCGAACGCCCCGCGCGATATGCGCGTCGCAGAGCAGACACCAGACGTGGAAGGGCATCTCGAAGCGCACCACCAGCACCCCGTCGCTCGCCAGGTCCTTGGCACGCTTACCCAGTGGGTGTGACTGGCGGAACTGGTTAAGCGAGCCGCGCTCCGGCCGCCATTCCGGCGGGTAGTAGTAGCCGTCGGCCTGCGCCGCCGCGAGCGAGGACATCACTTTAGGTCAGTCGTGCTTGTGCGCAAAATGTAGCCACTTTCAGGAAGTGGTGTGCCGCACACCACCGGCTCTCACCTTTTAGTCGCAGAACTTATCGAACCCCGGAGCCCCGACATGGCGCGGGGAGGCAAGAGCTCTACGCACCGCGGCGACGCGGCCAAGACGTCGAGCGCCAAGACGGACCTGCTGCTGCACCGCCACCGCCTGCTGCGACGCTCGTCGGGCTTCTTGCTGGCGCGCAAGTACCGGTGCGTCTTCCCTCCCAATAGCGATCAAACAAGTTGCGCGTCTCCTCCACCTCCTGCTGGCTGGGCTGACTGAACCTCTGCTCTCTCTGTGTATTGAAATAATTGCAGCAATCCATGGCCGACCGAGAGCGACTTCGCGCGAGAACTCAGCAGCCGCTTCCTGCCCCGAGCCGCTGCGACGACCTCGACGGCGGTAGCGGTCTCCACAGGCTCCGTCAGCAGCAATAACAGCGTGGTGGGACTCAACGGACCCAAGGGCTACTCACGCGAAGAACTCATCAACTTCTGGAGGGAGCTGTCCCTCGTGGCCAAGCGGCGGCTGCTGCGGATCCGGCGCGAGACGTACTTGACGGCGCTGGACCAGTTCCTCGTGGGCCAAAACTTGTGCTGTGAGTGCCACGACAACGTCATCGCCGAGTGGGAGGACCACGAGCGGAAACGCTCGGGCAGCCGCTCGCTGCAGGACGTCTTCAGCGTTTTCCCGCCCTTCCTGGACGACGACGACGAGGAGGAGGAGTCGGATGAGTCGGAAGAAGATGACGAGGAGGAAGAGCCCGACGAGCTGGAGGATGAGTCGGACGAAGAGATGCTCGCGGCGGAGGATATGGTGCTAGAGGAGGAGGAGCTGGTGTTTAAGTATGAGCTGGAGCGCGAAGGAAGACGCGCCGCCGGCGGCAAGGGTGGCATGCTGTCGGACGAGTACTTGGCGGCGCTGGAAGTTGGCAAGCGGCAGGAGGACGAGCTGCTGCGACTAATTCAGAAGGAGGAGGAACGCTATATCATTATTCGGGAAGACCACACCGACTTCATCATGGACCTCATCCGCTGCGGAGAGCAGTTTAGCTACGTGTCGTCGCCGTTCCGGTCCGGCTTCGACGACGACGACGAAGAGAGCGAAGAGAGCGAAGAGGACGAGGTGGACGACACGTGCCCCGGCGCGAACACGTCACATCTGGCTCAGGAGTATCTGCTGGAAGTTCTAGCCATCAAGTTCCGAGAGCAGGTACGGACGGCTCAGTCTTGCAGAGAGAGCGGCCAGCAACCAACGTGGCGCTAATTACGATATTGTACCTGTGTGCTTACCGCCCCGAACAGCTTGAAGACGCGTACCAAGAGGCTCTGCAGCACTCGCTGGCGATCCAGGCGGAGCTGCTTCGAGACGAGCTCGCCGACCTCAAGGCCAGTCAGAAACCCTCGAGCGGCAGCAAGAAGAAGAAGAACAAAAAGGACAAGAAGCGCCGCAAAAAGGAGGCCGCAGCACAGAAAGCGACAGAGAAAGTGAGCCCTCGAGATTCCGGGGCTCAGCCCAAGCGCAAGCCTTCAGCAACGGCGCTGATGAAGCCGCAGCCGGCACTGGCGTTGACAGACGGGAGCGGCGACTCGGACACGGAGGTGCGCGATCCAGAAGAGGACGAGATCGACCGCGAGGTGGAGCAGTTCCGCCTGCTGCTGGAGAAGATCAACGCCGAGAGCGCGCTGCGGGCCCGGAAGAAGCTGGTGCTGCCCCCAGGCTCCTTCGCCCAGCTGAGGTCCATGATCGTCTCGTAAAGAACGGCAACTTGACAGCGCGCACCTTTGATGATAAGATCTATCCGAAAACAAAACAAGATGTTGACAAACCATGACAAAAACTACTTTTTTGAAAAAAGTAGCCTTTTTGGCGCCAACTGGGGCAACTCGCCATGTTTTACCCGCCAATGTCGGTTTTTTTCTGTTCACGTTCACTTGACCATCACTCTGTTATACCCTTTCGCCATTGCGTGATCCTTTCCTTTTCAGGCAATTTGTCATTAGGCAATTTGAAGCGATGGCGAGACTGCGCTCCCAGCGTCAGGATTCAGAGGATTCGGAGGACACGGATGCTGTTGCCTGCGTCGTCTGCAAGCTGCAGTCGCAGCGTGTGACGGTGAGCTGCTCGGCCTGCACGCAGCGCTTCCATCTGGGCTGCCTGTCGCCGCCGCTGCGTCGACGACCGCAGCTGGCAGACACCTGGAGGTGCTCGGCCTGCTCGGGCGATGTCAATGCGGTGGCTAGCAGCAGTAAGAAGAAGAGGCAAAGGGATGAGAAGGAAGAAAGCGAACAGGAGGAAGAGCAGCCGCCAGCGCCCAAGAGACGCCGAGTGACCAGGAAGGCAGCGAAGGAAGTGGAGGTGGACGACGCAGAAGACGCGCCCATTGCCAAGACGCTCCCTACGCGTTCGAACGGCAAGGCGGCCTTGAAGAAGAAGGCCAAAGCACAACCCCCGGCCAAGCCCCACGCGGCTCTACAAACCACTAGCCGCGCCTTGTCCCGGAAGGTTCTTGAACTGAGCGACAATGACGATGAAGATGAAGATAACGACGGAGACAGTGACTTTGTTGGGGAGAGTGTGTCAGAAGAAGAGGACGATGACGATGAGCCGCTGGCGCGAGGACGCTCAGCAATGCGAAAGTCGCCGGCTAAGCCGGCGGTTCGCCGTGCACCCCGACAGCCCCCGCCCCCATCCATCTCTCGTCAAATTGTTGTAACCAGCAATGGCTATGGCAGCGACGTGGACTCGCTAGACATTGACATTGTGGGCGAGAGCGAGAGTTCAGAAGAAGAGGACGTGTACGAGGGCCCCCAGTACTTCATCGAATACGCTTCTAACAGCAGAGCGAAGGTGAGCCCCCCCCC
>JAABLK010000935.1:0-13611 GCA_012295415.1 Phytophthora chlamydospora | reverse complement strand
CGACAGGGCTGCCCTCCAGGCCGTCCAGGTTCGGGTTCACCATGCGCACAGCCTTCTGGATGCACTCCTCGAAGTTGCGGCCAATGGACATGACCTCACCGACCGAAAGCATGTAGCTGCCAAGGTCGTTCGACACCCGCGAGAACTTCTTCAGATCCCAGCGCGGCATCTTGACGACGCAGTAGTCCAGGCTGGGCTCGAAGCAGGCCGTGGTGGTCTTGGTCACGCTGTTCTTGATGGACACAAGGTCGATGCCGAGCGAGATCTTGGTCGCGACGTAGGCGAGCGGGTAGCCCGTCGCCTTGGAGGCAAGAGCACTGGAGCGAGACAGACGGGCGTTCACCTCGATGATGCAGTAGCGCTCCGAGTGCGGGTCCAGGGCGTACTGGATGTTACACTCGCCGACGATGCCAAGGTGGCGGACCACCTTCTGGGCCGTCGAGCGCAGCTTGAAGTACTCGCTGTTCGAAAGCGTCTGAGACGGGGCCACGACAATCGAGTCGCCCGTGTGGATTCCCAGCGGGTCGAAGTTCTCCATGTTGCAGACAGTGATGCAGTTGTCCTTGGCATCACGCACCACCTCGTACTCCACTTCCTTCCATCCGCGCAGGTCCTGGTCGATCAGAATCTGCTTGATCGAGCCCTTGGAAGCCGAGCCGTGCAGCGCCTTGGTGGCCAGCACGGTCAGCTCCTCGTCGTTGGCAGCGAAACCCGAGCCGAGACCGCCCAGGGCGAAAGCCGAACGCACCAGCACGGGGTAGCCGATCTCGTTGGCGGCCTTCAGTGCATCCTCAATCGTCGTGGCAGGCTGGCTCCGAGCAATGGTCTCACCGATCTCATCCAGCTTGGCCGAGAACTTCTCGCGGTCCTCCGTGTCGATGATCGACTCGATCTGCGTGCCCATGACGCGGACGTTGTGGCGCTCGAGGTCGCCGTTCATGTACAGCTCGATACCGACAGCCAGAGCGGTCTGGCCGCCCATGCTCACCAGGATTCCATCGGGCTTCTCCTTCTTGATGATCTCGAGCACCGTCTCGGCACGGACGGGCACGAAGTAGACCTTGTCGGCCAGGCCCTTGGACGTTTGCACCGTGGCGATGTTGGGGTTCACGAGGATGACGTGCACGCCCTCCTCGCGCAGAGCCTTGATGGCCTGCGATCCGGAGTAGTCGAACTCACCGGCCTGGCCAATCGACAGACCACCGGAGCCGAGCAGCAGCACCTTGGAGAACGTCGGGCGGTCGTACAGCGACGTGTCCATGACCGTGAGCTTAGGCGGAGCGTGGTTGACCTTCTCGAGGAACATGTCGAAGAGGAAGGCCGTGTCCGTGGGGCCACCGCAGGCCTCCGGGTGGAACTGCACCGAGAAGAAGGGCTTGTGTTCGTGGATGATGCCCTCGTTGGACTTGTCGTTGGCGTTCATGAAGAACGTCTTCCAGCCGTCCGGTAGCGAGTTGGAGTCCACGGCGTAACCGTGGTTCTGCGGGGTAATGTAGCAACGCGTGGTGCGCATGTCGATGCAGGGCTGGTTCATGCCGCGGTTGCCGTACTTCATCTTGTACGTGGTGGCGCCGGCCGCGAGGGCCAGGATCTGGTTGCCCAGACAGATACCGAAGATGGGCTTGGGGTTCTCCAGGTTGATGGCCCAGCGGATGCTGTCGATGGTCTTGCTGGCCATGATGGGGTCGCCGGGGCCGTTACTGATGAAGATGCCGTCATACTGCAACTCGCTGTTGGGCAGGTCGTAGTCGTAGGGCACGACCGTGAGTTCCACGCCCTTTCCGGCCAAGTAGCGGATGATGTTGTGCTTCATACCGCAGTCAAAGGCCACGATCTTGATGGACGCGCCCTTGTTGTAGACCGCCACCTCCTTGGTGGTGACTTGAGCCACCAGGTTCATCTTGTTGGGGTCCTCAATCTCAGCGGGCTTGCCTTCGAACTCGATCTTGCCCAGAACAGCGCCGAGCGAGCGGATGCGCTTGGTGATCATGCGCGTGTCAATGCCGAAGAGCGCGGGCACGTCGTGCTCCTTGAGCCAGTCGCCGAGCGACTTGACGGCGTTCCAGTGGCTGTGCTGGAACGAGTACTCGGACACGATGAGACCCGAGATCTGCACGGTGCTCGACTCGAAGAACTTGGGCAGGTTGAACTCGTCCTTGACGCTCATGTCGGGCACGCCGTAGTTGCCGATGAGCGGGTACGTGAGCACGAGGATCTGGCCGCGGTACGACGGGTCGGACAGAGCCTCCGGGTAGCCCACCATGCCCGTGTTGAACACCACCTCGCCCGACATGCTCTTGTCGGCGCCGAACGAGTAGCCGTTGTACGTGGTGCCGTCGGCCAGCACAAGCGTGCCGCTTGACGCGTTGTCGTCGAAGGCGGGGGCCACGGGGGCCAGCACGGCCGCCTGAGGAGCAGGCTCGGAGAAGGACACCGTGGACATGGTATATGTGATGGAAGAAGGTCCCGGTGGCGATGCTGCTTGCGCTCTTGGTGGCAAAAGGCGAAGTCTCCGTTGCAAGTGAAGCAGCGGCGAAGACCAAAGCGACGACCAAAGCTCTGCGGTGGTGAACGCTCGCGAACACGACTGAACCGTCGGGGCCGCAGAGATCCGACTCGGGATTGGCCGAAAACCGAGGCTGTCCCGATATAAAAAGGACATGACCGAATTTCAGCCAATCCGAAGGCGCCAAGATCCCATCGATTTGACAGCCGGCCACGGCCGAACAGATGGTGAACCTTTCAACTTGGATAATCAATTTATGAGAGAAGCCCGAAGATCGCGGCATACAAATTTCAAGTCACCAGCCGGTGGCCAGGAGGCGTCCGGCGTGTTCGCTCGGCAAAACCGGGGCTGTGTCAAATACGTGGTGCTGGTGCGCCGGGCTTTGCGCGCAGCTCTAAGGGACTCTTTCCGCTTTTTGCGGCCGAGCGCGTAGGTGGGGTAGGTAGCGAGGAAGCGGTGAGTGGCGGGGAGGAAGCGGGCGCTGGAGACGCTGCTACGACGGACTTTGGCGCGAGTGGAGGCGGGGGGGGGGGAAGCTATTTACAGGGGGATGCGTCGCCTCGTCTACGGTTTCGTCTACGGCGATCGCACCAAGCAGCAATGGCGGGAAGTGAGCGCTGTGGCTCTCAAGGCCTCGCTAAGGAGGAGGGCAGCGCTGTCTAGGTTCAGCATGGACAGTGGAGCGGGATCTGGCGTCAGCAGGACCGGGATGGACGCGATGAGGAAGCGATTTCGCGCGCGGCGGGGTGCGAGAGACTCGCACCGCGGCGCAAAGCTCACGACCACCGCCCGATATGGTCTCCTGGCGGAATGGAACAGCGCTGGTGGTGCGTGGCAGGCTCCTCTGCCTGCGGAGGGCGTTCAGTTAGGCGGCGGCGGGTGTGGTGACAAACGCGGGGCGTGCTTTCTCGGGTGCGGTAAAATATATTTGCTTGTACGATACGCGATGATCTTGGGCGATGCATGCGTGGATGGAGGTGAGAGCGGCGCGATCGTTTTGGCTCGACAGGAGGCTACTAGGACGTTCACGTGTGGGGGATGGTGATGCTGCCGTGTGGATATGTGCGGCAAGGACAACTACTGCTTACGAGAATTGTGGGGTGCGAGCGATTTGGATGACGAGTGTGTCGATCTACGGAGTGGGGTGCTTTAGGACGATCAGATATCTGCGTTGACAGCGTGGATGCGACGAGAGGAGACCTGCAGCGGCGGATAACATATTGGTGCGCGTTGCGCAGAGGCGAAGGACGGGTGGACACAGTGAGCGTTGCGCTTCGAGGGCGCTGGCGTCTGGCGTAGCAGTATGGAGTAGTCCGAGACGCGCTTTACAGGGAACAGCACGCACAGATATATACAGGACATTGCAGGCGGCGTGGGGAACCGATCAAGACGTGGCACGCGATTGGCAGGCGAAGATTGCAGGGGCAGGCAGATAGCGCTGACGTCGGTGTCGGCGCATACCTAGCACTGCTTGGCGTCTCAAGAGGTACGCGCAAGTCTCGCGTGACGTCATGAACCGCGAGGTCTTCCGCGGTCGTCTTGCCGTTGGCAGGATTTATCGAGGTTACGAGAATGTGCATCTCAACGCTTCTGCTGAGTATGAAGACGGAAAGCTGTTTAGTTCGGTAAGACCTAGACAGACTATCTTCTGGAGCAGCTTGTGCACGGCTGCTGTGCTGCCCGATGACGCTTACGAGCTGTAGCTGGGAACTTGGTGATGCGTGTTCAGGATGTCGAATGCCGCGGACGTGGCGGCAGCTTCAGCGGCGGTGCTCATGCGTGAAAGCACGCAGCTGCTGCCCTGATCGTCGACTTCGAAGCCTGGCATGCACTCGCATTGCCCAGTGGCGGTCGGTTGCGCGTTCATCGGGCATCCCGTGGTCTCTTCAGGAGCCGTGGCTTCGCTGGGCTGACCTGAAGCGTCGAGGTCGAGGTCAACAACGTCTTGATCAGTCACGACAGGAGGCTCTTCCTCAACGGGCTGATGCGTTGGTTCTTGAGACTCTGAGTTCGTCACGTCTGGGACGGCTGCTTTCTCTGCTTCGTGCGTGACCTCCTCGACCACTTGCAGCTCCTCAAGTTCTTGGACCATCGCATCTTGCTGCACTGCATCTAAATCGATGCCTTGTTGCTCGAGTGAAGGTTGGTCTTGAGTGCCGGGATGCGGTGATTCGAGTTCCAGATCCTCCTCGGCTTCGGGCTCAGCATCCGACAAGTGCAAGTTGGGGTTTCGCTTGATGCCATTGATTTTGATCTTTGGCCCACGCTTGGCTGGAACGGACGCCGACGAACGAACCCCGCTTAGCACGAGCACAGCAGATGATACAACAAGCGTTCAAAACGTACCTTTGCTAGAAGGCTGTAGTTTAACACACGGCTCGTTAGCCTCCGGGACTTCTTCGTCGCTAGCAGCTTCATATCCCTCAAGACAGTCACCGCACACGTTGGCCTTACGCGAGCACTGTGCATCGGAATGAGAGTACACAATGGAGTAAGTCAAGGTTGAACATACAAGTCATCGGAGCATACACAACTTGCCGTCTCTCGCCCGCGCTGCTCGCAAGATGGCGTCACTTTGCATCCCACCGCTTCAGGGAGCACGTCCGGCGGGAGACCATGAGTCCGAGCCGTCACAGCTTGACGGGTCCACGCTCCGAAGACCCCAAAGCTCTCAAAAGTCTCTGCCCGAAAGTAGAGGTCGTACGAAGTCCCTTCCGTGAGGCCAGTGATCAAGAAGCTTGTCTTCTGGTCACCCCCTGCAGTCTCATTGACGTCGATACTGCCACTTGCCAGCATACTGAGCTCCGTCGACTGCTGCGAAAGATCGTCCGAGGGAGGCGTTGAGGCGCGACCGCTAGGCAAGGCCTTGTAGTGCACGTGCCCGCGGTCACTTAGCGTGATGTTTACAGTGAGCGCATCCACTCGAGCGTCTGTCGGAGTCACCAACGTTTCCCTAAGCTCAGGGGCCTCCGAGTGAGCGCGAACTCCAGCGTGGGTCGCCACAGTCCCATAGATTCCGCCACTGCCTTTCGTTTCCGTTACAAGGTGAATCGTGTAGTTCAGCCCGGGCTGCGGGACCTCCAGGATCTGCTCTCGCCAGCCGCTGTCGCTCTCGAGCTCCATGCTTTCTTCGTCCACATCCAAGTTCTTCTGCGTTACAAGCTGATCTTCCAGCGCCAAGCGGTTCCCGTAGCGATCGCTGCCTCCGGCTACGTGCTGCGTAAGAGCCCAAGGCTTCACAGCAACGACGGAGAAGTAGACGATACCTGGAGCGTCCATCCGAAAGCCCACCGTTAGAGCTTTGGTAGTCCCCGGTGTCGGGTACGCCGCATGAGCCAACAAAATCGGAGCGTTCGCGAATGTCGAGACTTCTTTGACTTCCTGAATGGCTCCGTACACGCCGTGGTCTGCCGGCAGTGCCTCGGATACGATGAAGAGGCTGTACTTGGTGCCTGGCATCAGATAGTCCAGCAACTCGATATGCTCGCCTTCCGAGTACGTCACACTGCGCCGCATCCGCACGACCTCGGTGCGATAGTCGTGAGAATTTTTGCCACGCCCATGACGATCTCCGTTCGGCACTCCTTTGCTACTGATGTTGTGCGGTGACGTGACGTTAAACTCGGCGTTGTCGGATGCCCCGATCATGAAGTGAACTTCACTTGGACGATCAAGAGCGAAAGCCAGCAGCAGTTCCGTCGTAGATCCTGTGCGTGGCTCCAGCCGCAGCTCGGTGAAGGTTGGCGCTGGAGAATGCGTTCGGACGCGTAGTGGCTCCTCGAACCTCCTACTCAGCACACCTTGCGCGCCTACGGTCTCCGTCGCCATCAATACAATGTAGCTGGTGTCAGGAGAAAGTATGTGCTCGTCTCCAAGCTCTTCTTCGATGTCCTTGCGGCTGTGCTGCTTCTCAGGCATGTCAAACTCGACGCGCTTCTGTACCAACGGAATGTTGCAGTCATTTGTCGTTTCTTCGGCCTCCACGTTCGCACTGAGAGTCACGTTAGCCCTTGCTTCAGAAAGTTGATGAAGGCGTAGTGCGTCGGCCACAGAACGCTGGACCGAGCACTCTCCCGGATAAACCAAGAAATGAACAAGCGTACTCGTGCAGGAATCACACGCTATGTCAAACTTGACAGTGATACGCGAGGTGTGGCCAAATGTCGGGCGCGCTTGGGCTTTGGGGATGCGCGGAGCGACCTCGTGCGTCGTCACAGGGATGCCGTCGTTCTCACTGCGCGAGTCATTACTTCTGTGTTTGTGCGGGTTAACCCTCGTGAACACCCCATTGCTGTTGCTCGTTTCGTACGCGAAGAAGAGCAGGTAGTCGTGGTTCGCGTCGAGCCCCACCACATCCTGCTCAATCCGGAGTGCACTAGCATTTTCTGACGTGATGTTCGCGAGGATTCCAGCGGCAACGACCCCGTCACCACGTCCTGGGCATGCGTCTTTGAAAGAGCTGGTGACTTCACCCCGATGAGACAAGAAGGAGCCGATGTCACGCGCGGATCTCGCTTTCCCATCGAGTAACAAAAAGTAAGGAACTCTGCCAGCAGCCTGGACAAAGCGATCGAGAACCTCGACGCCGGCAATATCGGTCGACAGCGGGGCGTTCAGGAGCTTCGAGACGTTGAGATTGATGCGAATTCCGTCGGTACGGCCACCCAAAGCGTGTACGGAGATCTCGTCAAGCAGCTTGGACTGGTTCGTGTAGTCAGCATGAGTAGCGATGCGTTGGCACGCGCTAGCACTGCCGTCTGAAGGCCACCCCAAGATCCCCCCACTGGCGGCAGTCTCACTCACAAGACAGAGATCGAATAGTGCGTTGGCTGGAAGTTTGTCAATCTTTTTGCTGGTCATCACGTCCCGAATCACGTCTTCGCGCGACACCGAGATGGTATCATTCACCCAGACACCCACGCCCAGCTCTTCCAGTTCTGCTGCCTTCAGCATCGAGCCGTTCAAGTTGGTAAGGTCGAACGTGCTCATTAGCGGAGGCCAAATGGCGATCGTTTCGTTGCTGTCCGTCGCTGCAACTGGCTTGGTTTCGGATTTCTCTGGATGACTAGGATCGTCAAATTCATGACTCCTGTCTGGAATCAAACCACGGAAGAACAGTGCGTAGTGCACCTCGCCAAAACGATCCAGTTGAAGGTCCATTGCGAGAGCTGAGCTTGATCCATCGACAGCATGGATCGACAGCTTTTCCGGAATGATCACAGGGGGGCCGAGGTGCGTGTTCACCAGTACCGGAGGTGGGAATTCACCAAAGACGCCGTCACTTCCAAACGTTTCCGTGGTGAGCGATACGTGATACGTTCTGCCGGACTTGAGCCTGCCCACTGTCGTGTTGTGCACAAACACGTGTGGCTCGGTGGGTCGAGTGTCGTTCGTACCATTGATAACCTCCATCAAAATGTGTTCCTCGAGCACCTGAAACTGGCCTCGGAGTTCATGCGGCGTGTGCTTGCGGTCTTCATGGCTGATGATGGCAGGGTCTGCAAAGTCCACATCGCTTAGGAAGTAGTGCAGCATGCCTGGGCGCGACAAGTTCGCAGAAACGATCACGCTGTCCGTGCTGCCTGCAACGGGATCCACCGTGGCCAGCACAATCTTGGGCGCGACTGCGTGCGTTGTGACATTGAACGCAATAGGCTCCCCCAGTACGCCGCTGCTGTTCCCGTCTCGACTGGTTTCCGCCACGACGAAGAGTTCGTACGTTGTGTTGGCACTCAAGCCATTAACCGCGAAGTTCGTCGCCGTATTGGTATCGCCAGCAAACACGTTTCCAGCACGTATAAAGGATGAAGACGAAGAAGGCAACCGGTGCTGAAACTGAGCATGAGGATCCTTGCTGCTGTCGGAAGAGTGCTCCACTATAGTAGCGGCATCAACAGGTTTGCGCTCTTCGTTCTCCGCCACATCCGGTGCCTCACGAACGGCATAATGCAAAATGCACGAAGACTCGGGCTCAATGATGACCTCTGCATCAACATGCGATGTGGTAGCCGCTGTAGGATGCGCGGAAGACTCGACGATGCGGGGTGCCTTCTTGTGAGTGAACACCGATAGTTCCTTGCCTCGGTCGCTGAGTACGCCGTTGCGCTTGGCATTCTCCGCGTAAAGACTTACGCGGTACTCTGAATCCTCGCTCAGATCCCCAACCGTGAACGTGAAGGTGTTTTGAGAACCTCGTGTGAACTCGAAGCTCTTCCTGTCTTCCACTTCTCGGCAGGATTGAGTCGCGTTGTCAGTATTTTGTGTGATCTCAGTAGATACGGCTGGGTCTAGGCACAAGAAGAGCACGTCTTGTGGCTTGGACATGCTGACTTCGAGCTGGATGGCAGCTGTGTTGCCATGAAGCGGCCTAGCCGAGTGAAGCTCAACCTCCGAGGCATTCTCGTTGGTGGCTGACTCCAGCACGGTGTTAAAAGGACGTCCGAATAACCCAAAGCTTCTTGTCGTCTCCGGTAGAAGTACAATCGAATACGACGTTGCGTCCGCGAGCCCCACAATTTCAAACTGCTGGCGGAATGCCTCTTCTCCGCTATCTTCTGACGGGTTCCCGGGTCTTGCGTTGCCACTGTTAACGCTGGTACGCTCCTCAGAAGCGAACTTGAAAACGCCACTTACGTAGTCACTGTCGTCCACATCTTGGGGAGATCGCTCACGCAGAAGATGTTGGAGGCTCTCCACACTTGTAGCTTGCTGAAACACGTTGCGGAGAGTGGCGGTGGACCCACTCTTACCGGTGAGAACATAGTGAATGTCTCCTCGTGACTGTTCTAGGTCGATCGTTAGAGTGAGGGAACTCACACTTCGATTGGTAGCGTAGGCAACAGCCGCACGGATTGCTGGCGGTGTTTCGTGCGTCTTCGCCTGCGCTGTGAGCTCACGAAGACCGAAGAGCCCATGGCTAGCAGCTGTTTCAGCGCGTAACTTCACTTTGTACAATGTTCCACTTTGCAGTCCAGTGATGTTGGCGCGGTGAGTCTCCTTTAGGCCTGCGTGGAAGTCTTCCACGCTCGAGAAGTTTCGCAAGGCGAAGACCCCGCGGATCGTCGTATTCTTCAGCGCACTGATGTCGTCCGTACTGCGAGAGGCCCCAGCTCCCGCTGAGACGGATGCGGTGCTGGACGTCGCTGTCACTTTCTTTTTACTCGCGGCTCCATCAGACAACGCCAGAACTTCGTAGTGGAGGTCGTATTGAAAGTACGACAACGTGTCGCTACTGGCGCGATGAATGTCTTCCGGGTCTACTTCGAGTTTGAAGCTTATATCGAGTGCCGTAGCACTTGCATTAAGCGGTGCGCATGCCAGCGTGACAAGTTCGGGAGCAAGTGCGTGCGTCCGGACAGCTTTCGGGCGGCGAATCACCTCACTGCGAACCTCTCCGCTTCCTGGAGCCTCCGTCACGACGAAAACGTCATACAGCGTCGCAGGCGCCAAGCTCCCCACAACCTTTTGAAACGAATAGGAGCCGTTAGTTCCCAGCGGAATTGCGTGCACCGCAAACTTCCGTCCAGCAGACCCAACGTCACCCGTGCGGTTTTCCACAAGATCCTCAGGGGTGAGCAGCACGTCTGTATCATCGTTTCCACTCGGTACCAACGCGAAATACACGCGCCCAGGAGTCGTCAGCGTGGCGTTAATCAGCACTGTCTCGGCCGCTGCATTTGCGGATCGTACAGCAGTGATCTCAACAAGCGGTGGCTCTGGATGGGTCGACGACTGCAGGACCGACTGCACTGGTCCAAAGACGCCGTTGCTGCCAATGACCTCGGCGACAAAGTACACGTCGTAGCTCGTGTTCGGCAGCAGGTTCTCCACCGCACTCACGACCTTCAGCGCCTTGGGCACCGTCACAGTGTCGGCAGCGACAACACCCGCACCCTGGACCCTCTCCACTGCATTGCTCGACCCAGGCAAACGTCGCGTCGTCGCAGCATCAACTCGAGCCAGTCCGTTCACGCTTTCAGAAACATCCGGACGACACTGCGCCGCTGCGTTCTTGACACCAACTGCATCCAAAGTGGGCTGCCCGGCAGGCAGCACCGCGTAGTGCAGATGGGCTGCGTCCGTCAAGAACGTCGTCAACGTCAGGGCCGTTGCTGACCCGTGCGTGGCTGCCACAAAGCTCCGCGTCTTCTTGTCTGCATTGCACAAATGGAAAACATACACAACGTTAGTGGACTTTATTTTCTATAGGATTTATTCATTGCAGAACGCACTGGCATCGCTCGGAACGATAGCCGCAGCGGAAGTGGGCGGAACGCCATCGTTTTCCGTTGGGATTTCCTCACTGAAGGCTGCGCCGACTGCAGCCAGTGTTAAGAGTGCGAGCACCGCGAGCTTCCGCGGCATCCAGCGGCGACGCATGACCAGCAACAGCGACGCCAAAAGCAGTTGATACGTGTCCGTCGGATCCGAATCTGAAAAAGATACGCTCGTGCCGCTTCAAGGTGCGCTCTGAAGTGGACCACTTCAAAGCAAACTGGTCTATTTTTAGGATTTAGTCTTCTCTAAATTGCACAAGAACGTCAGTGCCGTTCGTGCACTGGTCACAAGCCTTCCTGCTGCTACCGCCATGCCCTCCACGCTTACCAAGGCCGAGCACGAGGACTTCGCGGCAGCGCAAGTGCCGCCTCAGGCGCCGCAGGTGGCAACCGCAACCGCTGCACCGCTGTCTTCCACGCCACGCAATGGCAAGAAGCACCGTAAGGGCCGGCGCTTCACCTTTAAGCGCCTCAGCCGCAAGCACGAGCCCATCGCGGAGACCGAGCACGAGGACGCAGTGACGCTGGCCTCGCCTGCATCGTCGGCATCTTCTGGCTCTGACAGCACCAGCAGTTTGAGCACGGAAACAAGTGTCAGCAAGCAGCCAGTGGGGCCGCAGGATTTTGACCTGCTGTGCGTCATCGGGCAGGGCGCGTTCGGCAAGGTGATCCAAGTGCGTCACCAGCACACGGACGAGATCCTGGCAATGAAAGTAAGTGCAGAGAAGAAATTGCGACGGAAGGAGAACTTGTTTTCTGATGATATTTCTGCGTGTTGACAGATCGTGTCGAACAAATACATCGTGCAGCACAACTCGGTGTCATACCTGCAGGCGGAGAGGGACATCATGACCAAGATCCGTCATCCGTTCTTGATTAGTCTGCGCTATGCATTCCAGACCAAGTCCAATGTGTACCTGGTGATGCCGTTCGTGGCGGGAGGAGAGCTGTTTCACCACCTGCACAAGGAGGGCTTGCTGCTGGAGAGCTCGGCCAAGTTCTACGCGGCCGAGATGGTGCTGGCGCTCGAGCACTTGCACTCGAAGGGCATCATTCATCGGTACGATGACTGCAGTCGATTCCTTGTTTCTTGGCGGTCAACTCCACTGCGTCTATTGTTTTGATGATGCTGTGCAGTGACTTGAAGCCCGAAAATGTGCTGCTCGGCGCGGATGGACACATCCGACTGACTGACTTCGGCCTCGCCAAAGAAATGGCCGATGTGCGTTAACATTGCACCACCGGAAGAGCGATCGCTGTGCTCACTGATACCCTGCGATGCGATATTGTAGGAGGACGACTCGACCAGTACTATGTGTGGCACAAACGGTGAGAGCATATGCCCAGGTGCGTCTACTCATGTTCAGTCACTAAGTGACGTGTTTTTTTTTTTATTTTGCGTGGGCTTTAGAGTATATGCCTCCTGAGATGATTCGTCGGAAGGCCTACAACCAGGCTGTGGACTGGTGGGCACTCGGTGCTCTCATCTACGAGATGGTGACGGGCTATCCGCCGTTCAGACACCGGAACCGCAAGAAACTCCACCAGAAGATTCTGAACGAAAAGGTACGGAACCCTTTGATTGCAGCTTGCTAACTGCTTGTTTGACTGTTTTGGCACTGACATTTAACGGGCATCTTGCAGCTTCCTCTCCCCAAGTGGCTTGGCCCAGACACCCACTCCATTCTCAAGCAGCTACTGGAGAGAAATGTCGACAAGCGTCTGGGCTCCGGCAAGTCGACCATGTTCCAGGTGAAAGGCGTGCAGGCCATCAAGAAGCACGCCTTCTTCAAGGGCATCGACTGGGGCCTTCTGGAGCAGAAGAAGGTGCAGCCGCCGATCTTGCCCAACGTGATGAGTAACACAGACACCACGTACTTCTCG
Source organism: Phytophthora chlamydospora (assembly GCA_012295415.1). NCBI lineage: Eukaryota > Oomycota > Peronosporomycetes > Peronosporales > Peronosporaceae > Phytophthora > Phytophthora chlamydospora. The sequence goes on along the minus strand of JAABLK010000935.1, from coordinate 945 downwards.
GAGGAGTTTACTACACAGGCTGTGGGTCGCCGCAGCCGCATCGATAGTGCTACCGGGAGTGGCGACTCCAAGAAGCTCTTCGCGCGCTTCTCGTGGGTCGCTGACGACGCCCCCAGCTTTGCGGATGTCGTTCGTGCAAGTGCCGCAGACGCAGACTCGACCACAGCGCTTGAGGATGGTGTTGCGAAAGTCGCACTTACTGACAACCCCAACACCCCCTGAAGGACGAGCGCACTGGACAGGTACTTTTCATTTTCCATTTAGACGATTTCATAGTAGTATTTTCCCCAGTCCGGTGCGTGCTTCATTCTGCATGTATAACCTTCAGCCATCAGCCCGAATACACTATCGGTTGAGCTGTATTTTCTTGTGTGCTCTGCTGCCTTTGCTAGGAGCAACGACGGCAAGCTGCTTTGTCCGTCGTGGAAGGCCAAATTCCGCTCATGCAAGGTAACTCCTCCGCTTCATTGATCGAACTAACGCCTTGCGACTGGACCAGCTCATTCACGACTCGTGAGTCTCGAAAGGGAGCCTGGGACTATCAATGAGAGGAACTGTGCCGCTGGTCTTTTTTCAGTCAAAATTTAGAGACTCTCATTGAAAACTGCACATCTGATTGATAAGGCCAACACAATGGTGCATGATGAATGAAGTCTCCAGCCCTGCCTAAAGATGCTGAATGCTAGTCAGAACTCTTTACAGGTACTTCGCACGCATCATCGTCATGGGATCGAACTTCGACAGCTCCGGCACAAATGGCACCAACGCCTCGATCTCCGCCTTCACTTCCGGCGTGATCTTCTCCACCGCCTCCACGGCCTTCAGGTTCTGCTCCAGCTGCGCGGGCGTTTTCGCACCGATCATGACCGTCGACACGTTCTCGTTGCTCACGCACCACGCGAGGGCGAGCTCCGCCAGCGAGATGCCGAGCTTGTCCGCCACCGG
>JAABLK010000934.1:0-13622 GCA_012295415.1 Phytophthora chlamydospora | reverse complement strand
TGAAGCTGGTGCCGGAGACGACGGGCAAGTCTGCCGAGGAGATCCTGGCCGAGTACGACTCGCGTCGCGAGAAGTAACGTTTGCGCGTGACATAGTAACTTGTTGACCACGCAACTGCAGTAGTAGTACTACGTAGTATTGTACTACGTAGTAGATGTCCACAGAAGTTAACAATGAATGATGATTGTTAGTGTTTGCTGTGAAAATGGTGTGTAAATGCGCTTGATCTACCTGCAAGATTCAGGATAACCAGCAGTCTGCACAAGTGTATACTAGTAGTAGTAAGTTCGGCCAGACATGTCAGAAGGGTTTACGAAACAAAAACAAGATACTAGCAATAATAAGTGAAGCATTTCGAAGAAGTCGCTGACTGGAGTGGCTTCCAGCCAACACAATGGTCTTGATTTCCCTTTATTTCATCGAGAACAACTCGCGGAACCCGACCTTTTGGTCATCCGAGAGCGTGTCGGGGAACTGCACGTGGAATTTGATATGCAGCTGACCCCGTTCAGATGTGGAATGCTGCTTGGGCATTCCTTCACCTTTGAGCACGGTGACAAACCGAGGCGGCGTGATGTCATCACGCACCACTTCCACTCGCCGTCCATCCAGGTGCGTAAAAGTCTTGTTGAAACCCACAAGTGACTCGCGCAGAGAAATGTCCATGTCCATCCACAAATGATCTCCTTCACGCGTGAACAGAGGGTGCGGCGCAGTCATCACCTGAAGCCGCACATGCCCTGCTGGCTGGCCAGGGATCTCATCCGCGTAGTTCTCCAGTTCAACCTCGAAGCCGTCGGGCGTGCCCTTGTCCAGGTCCACATCAAAGTTAAGGTCGGCCATCTCCACCTTGCGGCCGCCACAGACCGGGCACGTGCTGGTGTAAATCTTGCCCTTGCCATGACACTTCTCGCACGTGGTCTGGAACTGCTGGATGAAACCCGGACCCACGCGTCGCGTCGTCATCTTTACACCGTGTCCGCCACATTCCGAACACACGTGCACGTCCTCCTCATGGGCCGCTCCTTTGCCATGGCAATGGTGGCAAATGGTCTACAAGCAGAAAATAAACAGTGTTAGACTGCAAGTTGCGATCAGGCATATGTCCCCACGCGACCATCTACCTCGCGTCGAATGGAGAACTGCAGGCTCTTGCCATTGTACAGATCGGCTAGCGACACCCGCAGCGGCATCACCACGTCCGGGCCGCGCGATGGCTCGCGCTCTCGGCGCTGGTGGCCGCCGCCTCCGAAAAACTGCGAGAAAATGTCGAACGGGTCGTGCCCGCCGCCGCCGCCGTTGGTCAGCCCCTCCTCGCCGTAGCGGTCGTACTTGCTCTTCTTTTCCTCGTCAGAAAGCACGTCGTAGGCTGTTTACATTGATATAATACACACGAATAAACTATCAGAACCATAGTATACCACTCAATGCAGTGCTGTCCACTCACCTCCGGCGACTTCCGCGAACTTCTGAGCCGCGCTGTCGTCCCCCGGGTTCTTGTCGGGGTGATGCTGGACCGGGCCACACAAGAAAACATAAATTTTGAGATCTACCGGAAGATGCATCTGAATTGGGCAACTTTCGGTCCCGCACCTTGAGCGAGAGCTTGCGGAAGGCGCGCTTGATCTCGGCCGACGACGCGTCCCGCGACACGCCCAGCACCTCGTAGTAGTCCTTGCCGGCCGCGGCTAGCGCCACGACGCACGCCAGCGCGAGCAGTAGCAGCAGGTGGCGGACACGCGTCATGAAGATCGATTTTCTAAGAGTTAGCGCGGATACCATATCGTACTTACCGAAGACAATTTGGCCACACAAAGTACGTAATATTATGTATACCACCTACAAATTGAAGCGGTGCAATGCAAAAAAAACGAAAGTTGAAGCGCGCAATGGCAGACCCTGATAGGAGACCTGTTTACACGGCCGTGCGAGCGGGCTGGTGCACGCTGTCTTCGTTATCGGTGGGGGCGACGCTGCCGTGCACCGAGTCGTCCTTGCCCATGCTCTTGGCGCGCGTGGACCACACGGAGCCGTGGCCGTCGATGTTCGTGCCCGCGGTGGCCAGCGCCGCCACGGCCACGAAGATGCTCAGGTACTTGAACGACAGAGCGCGCTTGCCCACGCCCTTGAATAGGAAGCCCCAGCATAGGCCGCCAACGTTGCCTCCAGCTCCCACGATGCCGGAGGTGGCGCCCGTGAATTCCGGCAGCACGTACGGTACTATCCCATACGTGGTGCCCGTGGACGCCTGCACGAAGAAGCCGAAGACGATGAGCAGTGGCACACTGGAGGACAAGTTCTGCGTCGTGCTATACAGGTACAGGAACAGCGCCTGACCGGCGAAAGCCGCAAACTGCGTCAAGATGCGGCCCCGCATGCCGATGCGGCGGTTGGCCACGTCTGAGGCATAGCCGCCGGCCGCGCGGGCGAAGATGCACATCAAGCCGAAGAGCGACGAGATGAGACCAGCCTTGGTCTGGGTCAGTTGGCGACAAGCATCCGCAGCCGTTGACGGGTCACAGTCCGAGCGCGTGAAGTCCTCGTAGTAGTAGAGACTCAGGACATTGTGCACTTGGAGCTCGACGCCGAAAGAACAAGCGTACTGCAAGGCCAGGATCCACGTCGCAGACTTCTTTGACACCGCCCACAGCGCCGTCTTCATGTCAATCTCGGGCTTGGTGGCCGCGATGCTCATGGCGTTCGCCTTTTTCAAGTCAGCGTAGTTTCCTTGCGGGCAGTCGTCGGTGAAGAAGAACAAGGTGACGCCCACCAGCACCATGAAGACGGCAGGGAAGACGAGAGTGATACGCCATCCGTAGTTGTCCGACACGGTGCCGTCGATGGTGACAAGGTCGAAGAGCAACGGAGTGATGAGGTACGTGACACCAGCGCCGAGGTTGCCCCAGCCTGCCGTAATGGCGTTTGCCGTGCCCACGACTTGCTTCGAGAACATGACCGACGACCAGTATGCTGTGGCGACGAACGAAGAGCCGACGAGTCCAATAACGAGTCGAACAATCATGAATCCACCGTAGTTGACAGCGAAGGCAGCCGAGGCCACCGGGATGGAGCCCAGCACTAGCAGCACGGCCTGCACGGTGCGTGCGCCGTATTTGTCGCACATCGGACCCGCAATAACTCTTCCCATGATGGTACTGGCCACAGACACGATGTTGGAGTTGTTCACTTGGGTAGGCGTGAGCTTGAGCTGCTTCTTGATGGTGGGCATGAGCGGCGGGATGGAGAACCAACCGAAGAAGGCGATGAAGAAGGACAGCCAGGAGAAGTGGAAGGCACGCATGTGCGGACGGGCAGTGCTGAAGATCTTGATCTCCGTCGCACGGTCGGCTTGCTCCGGGTCGGTTTTGATGTCGAAGTTGGTGCGTCGACGAACGCCTCCAGCCTCGGCCTGGTGCGGCGTCTGCAGCTCGACATGGTAGTCGTCGGGGTTCATGTTGCTCAGGCGGTTGTTGGTTGGAGCGCAAAAAGCAAAGTGATCTGTCTCCACATCCACGACCAGTGTATGCTCGCGGGAGCTGTCCCCTTCTGCGTGCGGTGCGGTGCCCAGAAGCCCACGAGGCCATGCGACGAAGGCCAGGACGGAAGAGACTGGTTCAAATGGCAGGGCGGTCTTCCGACCGTTTTGTTAGTTGCGTTGGAACGTCAAGCTGCATATTCCTGTCTTACTGAACTTGAAGACAGCACCGGCCAATCGCCGACACATTCGGCTGCAGACACCGCCTCCGTCACTGCCCAAACGCTGAACCGTTCACTATCTCCACACGTCAAGCGACAACATGAGAGCTCCGCTGAGCGAGTTCACCTCGACCAACAAGCTTGCGCAGAAATCAGCTGCCGCTTTCGCGGACGATGTCGCTCGGTATTTGGGATGACTCACTCGTAAGCCACATTCTCAAAGTCGGCGCGTCTGACTTGATCCTCCGAAGCTACGGTGACAAGCCTCTCAAGAGGAGCTTCAGTTCCGTGATTGGCAGCAAGACGCGCTGACGCGTTCCGCTGTTCCGCTGTTGGGCTCCAACTTGGAGGGTCATGGTCATTTTCGGACCCGGAGATGAACACTATGTTGCGTTGTGGATCGTAAGCATATACACCATTCGATCAGGAATACGTTGTTATCTACATGTTGGCCTGAAACAACTCCTGGCCGCTGTTGTAGCCTATGACTCGTTGGTGGTGTGGAGGCTAAATGTAATGGAAACACGGGCCTCGTGACTGATATCTCGTGGGATGGCGGCAAGTTGCGGTGGAACAAAGCTCGGGCCGGGAAGAATGGTAGTGGACGACCACTAAAACGGGCAAATGATGCCCCTAGCTTAGCTAAGCGGCATCATTGCACCTCACTGAACAACAACAACAACAACAAATACAGGGTTAAGTACGTTGTTACCTCGCTTTGAATTCGGCTGTGCCTGCAGAATCAAGACCATAGCACTCGTGATGAAGATCGATTGTGGGTTTTGAACGAAGTCTCATTGTTACCGACTCACTACATCGAAGAAACTCACGTAGCTTACATGTAAAAGGCGTGCACAGTTTGATCTGTACGGCGACGCGTGTAACGGGACGGCTTGCGGCTCCACAATGACCGCTCGCCCTCCACCCGAATGAAAGCCGAAGAAATTGCGGCTCCCATGACGATGAAACTCAGATATCGGAACGACAACGCGCGGTTCCCAACAAGTTTGAACAAAAATCCCCACATGAGCCCACCTGTGTTTCCCCCGGCGCCAACGATCCCAGAGGCCACGCCAATATACTCGGGGCAGACGTAAGGAACGACCCCATAGGTTGTGCCAGTGGAAGCCTGCGCGAAGAAGCCGAAGACGACCAGGCAAGGAACACTCCACTCCACAACACGGACATGGCTGTACATGTAGAGGGAAAGAGCTTGGCCAGTGAGGCAGACCAGTTGAGCCGAGATCCGGCCTTTCATATCCCAATGGCGGTTGCAGACGTCCGAAATGTAGCCGCCAATAGCCCGCGCAAAAACGCACATCAAGCCGAAGCAGGAAGAGATGAGGCTAGCCTTGGTCTGGCTAAGCAGTCGGCAGTTGTCCTCGTCCACCGTGGGATCGCAGCCCTGTTTCTTGAAATCCTCGAAGTAGTAGAGGCTCAACACGTTGTGGACTTGGATTTCTACGCCAAAACTACACGCGTACTGGAAAGCCAAAATCCAGGCAACAGGCTGCTTTGCTACCGTCATGAAACCTCGGAGCATGTCGGCCTTTGGCCTCTCCGCCATCACGTGATTTTTCTTCATCTCCACGTAGTTTCCTTGCGGGCAATCGTCCGAAAAGAGGTATGTGATGATACCAATGACGATCATCAGCAAGGCCGGGAAGAGAAGAGTGATCTTCCACCCGTAGTTGTCCGAGATGCCTCCTCCCATCGTCACCAGGTCGAAAAGCAGCGGCGTGATGAGGTACGTTGCACCGGCGCCTAAATTTCCCCACCCAGCGGCGATAGCGTTCGCACTACCAACGACCTCCATTGAAAACATCGACGACGTCCAGTAAGCGGTGGAGACGAATGAGCATCCGACAAGTCCGATGAAGAAGCGGACACACATCAAGCCAACGTAGTCGACAGCCAGCGCAGCAGATGCCACTGGGATAGCTCCGATCACCAGCAGTGCAGCTTGGACACTGCGAGCGCCGTACCGATCGCACAGAGGTCCCGCCAGCAGCCGACCGACGATTGTACTCGCTAGCGATATGATGTTCGAGTTATCCACTTGGGCTTGTGTCAGCTTGAGCTGCTTCTTGATGGTGGGCATGAGCGGCGGGATGGAGAACCACCCGAAAAAGGCAACGAAGAACGAGAGCCACGCGAAGTGGAAAGCTCTCATGTGCGGCCGCGCGAAGCTGAAGAGACGAATCTCCGTGGCCTTGTCAGCCTGGAGCGGGTCCGTGAAGAGTGCGAACGACGGGCGATTCGACGAGTTGACTCGGTGGTTGAAATCGCGACGGTGCGAGGAGGAACTCGCGGCGGTTTGATAGCTCGCGCTGTCGCGCTTACTCTCGGGGAGCTCCAGGTCCACGACGGTGATGGTTCTTGTTCGCTCGGTTCGGCTACAAGGAGCTCCGAGGTCCTGCAACGCTGGTGTGAAGCGCTCGTGAGCCACATATGCAGAGGGCTGGCGGCTGTTACTTCTCGACGGAATTCTCCTCTGTGGGTCGTAGCCCAAGCTGAAGGCGAAATCATACGACATGGCCCCTGACGGCTCGTTCAAGTGCGTGACAGCCGAGACCTTGTGAAGTGAACTCGAGAACCCCTTACTTAAGAGAACCCCCTCGACACCCGGGTTCAGAGAAATTCGACAGCCACGAAAACAAGAAGGAAAGGTCTCCTGTCTGGAGCTTTGCTCCTGAACTTCAGCCTGAGGTCGCGAATGAAAGGCCCCCTAACTTCCGAACTGACCAAGAAATGAGTGCAGCAAAGAGCGGGTGCTGATCCTCTTCTCTGCCCTTGCTCTCCTCTGTTGGCTTGACAGCGAGCATGAAGACAGCTAGGATGAAGTTTCGCGGGACCGTACTGAACGTCGCGGCCTTCACATGGCTAGCCACCGGCGGAAAGAGCTGCCCGCAATGTGACTAATAAAGCGTGGGGTAGTCAAGATGTGGACTGGGCAGCCGCAGCGCACGTCGAAAGAAGTGGGGGTTCTATTGTGCAAGCGCGTCACCTGATACTTCAGCACGATTCACTCACCTGAATAACAAGAACGTTCCAGTCGGCACGCTGCGTTGAGATGCCAACATACACGCGACAAGCATTCATTGAAGACAGCTCATAACGAGGGTCTCAGCTCAAAGGCGCGTTGCGACTACACCTTTGACCTCGTCCGGCATCCTCGATTGCTTCGCTAGCACCATCCCAGTCGTTCTGAACAATCGTACAACGCAAGTTCAGTCCAGTTGAGCCTCTTTCAACTGTAAGCAAGCTGGTCTCCTACGTGTTGTCTTTCCAACAGGCAGACCTCTGCCTTCCGAATGAGCTCTGCAAAATCACTCGTCACAACCTTGCTATTCGGTGAGTAACACGATGGCGATAGCACACACCGCATCGAGAAGAACCAGCCAACGGCCCTGTTGGACTATGCGAGAAGCTCACTTTCGTTTCGGCTTCGAGCCTCCCACGACACCCCTACGAGTTCAACGTGCTCCAACCTCGCATGGCTGAATACTTCGACGAGGCGAATCCACGCCGAGCGGTGCCGCAGCAAACCAGCGATGACAAGATCAGCCAATACGTCCAGGACTTGGTGATGACGCCCGACAACGTGCAAGGTGGTGCCCTCCATCACCAACTCGTGGTGGGCGGCTATGCCGGTAACCGCGAGTCCTTTGATATCTCGACGGACCCTCTTCAAGCAGACAAGGCCACCGAAATTCGTCTCTTCAGCTTCCAGCGACCGCACATGCGCGCCTTCCACTTCTCGTGGTTGTCGTTCTTCATCGCCTTCTTCGGGTGGTTCTCCATCCCGCCACTCATGCCCACCATCAAGAAGCAGCTTAACCTGACAGAAGACCAAGTCTCCAACAGCAACATTGCAGCGCTGGCCAGCACCATCATCGGGCGGCTCATTGTCGGGCCGCTTTGTGATCGATATGGCGCCCGCACCGTGCAAGCCGTGCTCTTGGTCGTTGGTGCTGTTCCAGTGGCCTCTGCAGCACTCGCCATTGACTACGCAGGCTTCATGCTCGTACGCTTCTTCATAGGGCTGGTGGGCTGCACGTTCGTGGCGACTGCCTACTGGACGTCGACGATGTTTTCCAACGAAGTAGTCGGAAGCGCCAACGCCATTGCCGCCGGCTGGGGCAACCTTGGCGCCGGTGTCACGTACTTGATCACCCCGTTGATTTTCGACCTCGTCACTCTCAACGACGCCGTCTCACCCAACTACGGCTGGCGGCTGACGCTGCTGTTCCCCGCCATCATGATGGTGATCATTGGAATTTGCACATACTTGTTCTCCGACGACAGTCCACGCGGGAACTACGCGGATCTGAAAAGGAACCACGCGATGGCGACACGGCCGCATCGAGACCTCTATCTCGACTTCCTGTCCGTGGCGCGGCTTCCGGTGACCTGGATCCTCGCGTTTCAATACGCTTGCAGCTTTGGTGTCGAGATCCAAGTCCACAATGTGCTGAGTCTGTACTACTACGATGACTTCAAGATCGACGGGTGTGACGTCGAGACGGACGAAAACGCCTGCCGTTTACTCACACAGACAAAGGCGAGTCTGATCTCGTCCTGCTTCGGCTTGATGTGCATCTTCGCGCGCGCAGTGGGCGGCTACTTGTCGGACGTGGCGAATCGCCATTTTGACATGAAAGGCCGAATTGCGATCCAGTTTGTCATGCTCTCGGGAGAAGCGGTCTTCCTGTTCGTGTTCAGCCAAGTTCGTGCGCTTGAGTGGAGCATTCCTCTTCTGGTGGTCTTTGGCATCTTCGTCCAGGCGTGTACTGGCAGCACGTACGGAATCGCGCCCTTCGTATCGCCAAGAAACACTGGAGTCACCTCTGGCATTATTGGCGCAGGGGGGAACATGGGCGGCCTCGCGTGGGGCTTCCTGTTCAAGGGCGTCGGCAGCCGTGCAACGTCATTCCAATACTTGAGCTTCATTGTCGCCGGAGCTGCGATGACTTGTGGCGGCATGCACATTGAAGGCGAGAGCAATTTGTGGACTCGAGATTACTAAGGAAAACTTAGATAACAAAGTTTGTACATGAAAAAAAAATACAATTAACTTTTCACTCAATTTCATGACTTTTCATCCATGAACCCCGCTCACTTGTGCTCTTCATCGTCTGTGAAAGTCCCATTAGTGGAGTCGTCCTTGCTCCACAAGGCCAATTCACCGTTGACCTGGATGCCGATGGACGATAGCGTAGCAGCCGCAACGAAGATGCTGAGATAGGCAAACGATTTGGACCGGTCACCGACGCCTTTGAAGAGGAAGGCCCAAGCAAGCGCGCCCACGTTTCCGCCCGCCCCAACGAAGCCGGAGGTGGCGCCAGTGAAGGCTGGGAGCACGTAGGGCACAATGGCGTAGGTGCTGCCTGTGCAGCCCTGGACGAAGATACCGAAGAAAATCAGCAGCGGGATACTGGTCGAGATGCTCTTGGTCGTGCTGAAGAAATAGAGGAAGACGGTTTGGCCAGCGAAGAAGACAAACTGCACGGCAATTCTGCCCTTCATGGCGTAGCGCCGGTTGGCCACGTCCGAGAGGTACCCGCCGAGCGCTCGAGCGAAGATGCACATGATGCCAAAGAGCGACGAAATGAGCGTAGCGCTGCTTTGCGTGAGTCGACGACAGGAGTTGGCGTCCGTTTTCACGTCGCAGTCCGAGTGGACGAAGTCCTCGTAGTAGTACAGGCTGAGGACGTTGTGGACTTGGAGCTCGACGCCGAAGGAGCACGCGTACTGGAACGCGAGTATCCACGTGACTGGCATCTTGGACACTCGAATCATCCCTTCCTTCAGGTTCATCTTGGCCGTGTAGCTCGCGAGCTCCATGGCGTGGGTCTTGCGCAGGTCCTTGTATTGCCCTTGCGGGCAATCGTCAGAGTAGAAGAAGAGCGCCACTCCAACGACTACCATGAAGAAGGCCGGGAACAAGATGGCGACGCGCCAGCCCATGTTGTCGGACAGAGCGCCGCCAATGGTAACGAGGTTGAAGAGCTGTGGCGTGATCAGTGTCGTGGCTCCAGCACCCAAGTTGCCCCACCCAGCGGTGACAGCGTTAGCCGTGCCCACTACCTCTCTCGAGAACATGGTGGACGTCCAGTAGGCCGTTGCGACGAAGGAGCAACCGACAAGACCGATGAAAAACCGAGCGAGCATGAGCCCCGTGTAGCTCGTCACCAGAGCAGCTGAAGCCACAGGGATGGCACCAACGACCAGCAGCACAGCCTGCACGGTACGCGCACCGTAGCGATCGCACATGGGGCCACCGATAATGCGTCCAAGGATGGTGCTGGCGACCGACACGATGTTGGAGTTGGAGACCTGGTCGGCCGTGAGTCCGAGCTGCTTCTTGATGGTGGGCATGAGAGGCGGGATGGAGAACCAGCCGAAGAAGGCGAAGAAGAAGGACAGCCAGGCGTAGTGGAAGGCCCGCATGTGCGGTCTCGCAGCACTGAAGAGCTTGATCTCCGTGGCCTTGTCGTCTTGCAGCGGGTCCGTTCGAATGGGGAACGCGGTTCGACGCTGGTGCACGTCGGCTTGGTCCACATTCAGAGGCCGCACCGTGTAGTGCGTCTCCATTGGCGACTCACCCCCTTCATTGGGAGATAGCTGGAGGTCTTGATGCGGCATGTGGAGCTTGGACTCGACTTGTGACGTTCGCGAGGGATTTGAAAATGACTTCGACCGATGCAACCGCGGACTCGATCCGCCTAAGCGTGAATGAGTTATCTACAATGGCGTCGAGGCACGAGGCATCGTGGCCCATAGTCCATGGGAAATGCAAGGGCGAAGCCTCACAGACGGCCCCAGTCTCCGCGATGCGAATGTGGTGGAGACCGCCCCGGCTTTACCGGAGCACCACCAACGATTGGTGTCCAAGACGGAGAGCTCCAGTCGCGCTTGATTGCTACTGGGGCTCTCCATGACGTGGAAGTACACTGCACCATGGCTGGCTGCAGTAAAAGTCGCTGCAGAGAATTGGTCGAGGCGGCACAAATGCCGGCCAAGCCGCTTGCGTGCTAGGACGGTACCTGATAATCGCCGTGTTGAAGGCGGTTCACTTAGGCGTTCCTGGCTCAGATTTGTCTTCAGATTCGCGGTTGAACACGAGCAAACTTTCGGGTGGTACGGTTGCTGTCTGACTCTGTTGCTTGCTGCAGGCGTGAAAGGAGAATCAACTTGCACAGGGTGCAGCACCCAGAGCAACCTTAAAACATCGCAAACCAACATATAACAGACTGGTGAGGCCAGTGCCTGCCCGGAAAGATGAAGATAAAAAATATTGACATGAAAACACAAGTGCCGTGAGAAGCTAGCGGGACTTCTGTGTACATCACCAACAAATTGTGTTCCTCAGAAGAAGGACCCGGACAAGAACATCCACGACCGACGCCCTCTCGCCGAGCACGATAGCAACGCGCGAGTTGGGCAGCTTTCATTTTTGCTTAGTCACCCATTCCAAGGTATGTTCACCTCGTCTTCCCAGCATTTTTGACGCGCTCAGACCCGCTATGACGCGTCGCTCGCTGTCCAGGTGATACCACCGACAGCCCATCCGGTTCGGGAAGTCGGTGATGCGTTGAAGACGCCTAAGATGGAGAATCCGAAATACCACCAACTTCCCTCGTAGGGAGATGTTAACATTCGACTCGACGTCATGCGTGCCTCGAGATGAACACCTTACAGCTGTCTGACCTGAAAGCAGACTTGTGGTCAAGTGAGGCGGTGAGTTATACTGCCATCGGTCGAGGCACAGCATGGCATGGTGAGTCACCGACTTAGCTGCCGTCTCACTTCACCTTTCACGTCCAACCGCCCAAGGCTGACAACAAACAAGCTACCAGAAGCAACCCACCTTGGCCATGTCGAGAGCACCGCGAACGCTGATCGACCTGGGGTTCCCCATTGCCAGTCATCCCAACGCAATCGCTGAGACCCCACGGCTGCCGCTCGATCTCGGCATCACCGCATTGCCAAGAACCGCCGACCACAAGTCTAACTCGTACCTGAGCATGCCGACGGATCCGTACCGCCAAATTCCAGTCCTGCAGAGTCGCCCGCGTCAATTCTCCTTCGACATCTGCACCGACCCGCAGCAGGGCGACAAAGCCACCGAGATTCGGCTTTTCAGCTTCCAACGTCCGCACATGCGAGCCTTTCACTACTCATGGCTATCCTTCTTCATCGCCTTCTTCGGCTGGTTCTCCATTCCGCCGATCATGCCCACCATCAAGAAGCAACTCAAGTTGACGGAAGACCAAGTTTCCAACTCCAACATCGTGTCGCTCGCCAGCACCATCGTCGGGCGGCTCATTGTCGGCCCGCTGTGCGATCGCTACGGGGCTCGCTCCGTACAGGCAGTGCTCTTGGTCGTCGGGGCCATCCCCGTGGCCTCAGCCGCACTTGTAACGAGCTACATGGGGCTCATGTTCGTACGGTTCTTCATTGGTCTCGTGGGCTGCACGTTCGTGGCGACGGCGTACTGGACGTCGACGATGTTCTCGCACGAGGTGGTGGGCAGTGCCAACGCCATCTCGTGTGGCTGGGGCAACTTGGGCGCGGGGGTGACGTACCTCGTGACTCCGCTCGTGTTCGACCTCATCACTATCAACGACACCATCTCGGACAACTACGGGTGGCGGATGGCGCTGTTGCTGCCGGCCATTCTCATGGTAGGCATTGGGCTCTGCACGTACTGGTTCTCGGACGACTGTCCGCAGGGCAACTACGTCGACCTCAAACGCAACCACGTCATGGCAGATCGCGCCAAGTCGGAGCTGTACCATGGCTTCATGGCCGTCGCCAAGCAGCCGGTGGCCTGGATCCTCGCGTTCCAGTACGCGTGTTGCTTCGGAGTCGAGCTGCAAGTGCACAACGTGCTGAGTCTCTACTACTACGAAGACTTCAAGATTGAAGGGTGCACTGTAGCTACGGATGCCAATGAGTGTCGCCTGCTGACACAGACCAAGGCCAGCGCGATTTCGTCCTGCTTCGGCTTGATGTGCATCTTCGCTCGAGCTGTCGGAGGCTACTGTTCCGACGTGGCAAACCGCCACTACGACATGAAAGGCCGCATCTCGATGCAGTTGCTCTGCTTGCTTGGCCAGGCCGTGTTTCTCTATCTGTACAGCCAGATCCGTGTGTTGGCGTGGAGTATTCCGTGCCTCATCGTCTTCGGCTTCTTCGCGCAAGCTTCCACTGGCACAACCTACGGGATAGTACCCTACGTCTGCCCCGAGTATACTGGCGTGACGTCGGGGATTGTTGGAGCTGGAGGCAACATGGGCGGCCTCGCGTGGGGCTTCCTCTTCAAAGGATTGGCCAACCGTGCCAAGTCTTTCGAGTACTTGAGCTTCTTCGTGGCCGCATCTGCAGTTTCTTCTGTGCTGATCCAGATACATGGCGAGCGCTCCCTATTCTCACGAGGTGGAGGAGTGAGTGGCCCACCTTGCCGAGATCTCGATTGCTCTCGCGACGACACGATAAATACGAGTGCGTGGTAAACATCTTAGGGTTCATGTAGTTTTGGTAATACTGAAGTATCTGTACTTTCATTCAATATTGTTTGGATCTTCTAGTTATTGTATCGGGTTCAGGTAGAAAACCATCTAGTAGTCGCTTGTCGATGATGATAAGGTATCTCGATCGTCCATGTTATCGGTCGGCGCAGTGCTGGTGTTCAAGGGTTCCTCGTTCTGCCACAGCGAAGGTTCTCCGTCGATTTGAATGGCCACTGACATCAGCGTAGAGAGCGCCACGAAAAGACTCAGCAGTTCGAACGACTTCGCCCGGTTGCCGATCCCTTTGAAGAGAATCCCCCACGCTAACCCGCCCAAGTTGCCCCCAGCACCGACAATTCCTGAGGTTGCACCCGTGTGTGGCGGACACACGTAGGGAACGAGGCCGAA